>CABFWO010004272.1:0-68217 GCA_902155825.1 Timema genevievae | reverse complement strand
CTGCAGTCATGTGTGGAGGTATAGCATACCGCGCGGGCGTGAGCCAGTAAGTTGCTACCTTACAATCTCGACGGAGGGTACAATTATTCCCGATGTTATGCCGTGAGAGTCAAACTAAACAAGCAAATTAAAGTTGTAAAAAAAATCCTAAAATTTAATAGATATATTATGACCAAGTTTAATAGAAAATACTTCTAGATTTCTGGCACACAAATTCTTGACGACATCTCATAAAAATATGTAACTGTTCGTGAAGCTGTGAGTAATGATTCAAAGTTTGGGGGCGGGGATATTCCAGTTGCAAGTGTATAATCTCAAAAAAATAGTGCCAAACGAAAAAGTGTGCCTGTAAGAAGGTAAACCAATGTGTAGGCCTACCTCAAAATTTTACAGCAGTTTTCCGTGTGGAAATAAATAGAATTCTGTTATGTGTAAAGTGTGAATTGACAATAGTAAATGTCAAAATGCATACTTGTACACGCGTAGGCCTGTATTGCTTTTGTTAAAGAAACCTAACTATTTGCATCTATATTATTATCTTTCAATAACTATGACTTAATCATAGAGGTTTGTTACATTTTCCTTTTTCTTAATATATAACAAAATTTGTATGTGCAAAGTGTGAATCGACAGTCGTAAATGTCACAATGCACTTTGTAAACGCGTATATTTCTTATGTAAAAGAAAGGTAACTATTAAATTTGTATCTGTAATATAATTTTTCAGTAACCATTACTTATTCATAAAAGTGTGTTACTTTTTTATCTTTTTTAGCATAAATTACTTTAACTCGAGATTTTTAATCAAACCCTGCAATCGTACGGTACGGTAAGTTAATTTAAGAACATTATGAAAGAGAAAAATATTATATTCTGTAGACCAGTGGTTCCCAAACTTTTTGAATAGCATACCACCCCAATAATTTCCATAATTTGGAGTAGGTACCACCGTTTGCGTGTTTAGTAAAATACTGTACCGCTGCACCGTCTGTCTGAGCTTGAATCAGTGTTGCAACCCCTACAACCATTATTTGAATATGTTTTCATTTAGGTTAGACTGGGTCGTAATATATTTATTAGGTTTTATGAAGATATTTTTATACTTTAATTTGCTTGTTTTGTTTGGCTTCTCACGGCATACCATTGGGAATAATTGAACGTACCACAGTTTGGGAACAGCTGCTGTAGAGTTTTTAATCAGCCTTCCATATCTTGAGCATATTGCAATAAGCCTAGAATCGGCTAGGCTGATTGAGTGAACAAAGGTGCATTTTCTTAATAGCCCAAGGCTGTATGGGCTGATTGCCACAAGCCTAAAAGTTATCAGATTGATAAGCAAATATATTATTATTTTCCATTTAGCTTGGCTCATTGTAAATTGACGGCGCATTTCGCAATAATCCAAATTTTCCAATTCGTCTACGATATATATATATATAAAAATTGATGTACATTTATTTTATATATATATATAGCCTATGTAAGTTGATGTTCATATTGATGTAAATTTTGATATATATATATTGATCTATAAATATTATGGAGGATTATATTTAAATACAAATGCCTGAATTTTATCCGTGAATACATCTTATTTAAAGAAATGGCTAGTTTTTTTTCCTCTTAGTCCTAGTGGTGAGTCCTGCGGGGATTCAAAGTAAACAATGGGAACGGTTTCTGCCCAAGTAGATCTTATTTTATTGTAAACAAAAGTAGATAAAAGATAATGATCTATTTCAACAGATTTTTTGCCCTTAAACCTGAATAGCTATTAAAAAACCAAGCACCTCTCTGTCAAAGAGTTGAAAATTCCACCGCAGCAACAAACTCCTCAATCATCGCTGGTTTTATAGTTTGTATCCAGCGCTAAATATGTCGAGCAAAAAATTTGACAACGGCAAAAATGCGAACTCACTTTGGTGAAAAAATGGCATATCACTTAGTTTTGAATAAGTTTTTGTGACTCTTAACTAAAAGGTGTAGATGGTTTTATTGAGATAAATGTTTTCTTCTTTATAATTCCAAGATTATTTTAAGAGGAGATGGCCATCTAATATAATAAATAAGCCAATGCTTATTTGAATTATGTAAACGAAATAGACTTTTACTTAAAAATGGATTTATTATTTTTTTCCAGATGCACCTTTGAAAAAATGATGTCACAATAGTTGACGGTCTCATTTTATTTTATTTTTCATTTGAGGTATTTAACGTACAGTTTCTGAACCATCTGATTATATCAGCACACGAATTATAAACTAATTTAAATCTAGAGCAGACACAACGTCCAGCTCTCCAACCGTTAATATATCACTGCGGAAGGGGAAACACACATTTCATCAATGATAAATTTTTCAGGTAGGTCAAGAATAGAACCCGTGACTCTTAGCTCTGTAAACAGACACGCTATCGACTGAAATAAGGGGTCGGACTTATTAAACAGTTCTAAGATACAGATATTAATATAAAGGCGCCAAAATGAACATTTTGTAAATGAAACATATAATTATATTCTCACATGTTGTATATTATTTTCCTACGCATTTATCATTTGTATGAAATCCAAAGTAGAAAAAAAATGGTAGAACCATGTTTGTTAGAACTAGTTTGAGCAAAATATAAAAAACATAGGTTTATGAAAAACTTAAAAACTTTCATCCTATTAGTTTTATAAAGTTGTAAGGTGTTTTAACCCTTGAAAACGTTTCGAAATCTTCTTAACTAATCAGTATTTTAAGTTAAATATCAGAATTGGTAAGTTTATAAAAGTAACATATATGACATATATAATACAATGTATTTCACATATATAATACATATTACATATAAATAATATGTATATGTTATGACATAAAGTGCATGTATATAACATATTGTGTATCGCATATACATTATATATTACATAAATAACATAAGTTACGTAAGCAATATGTATGTGAATTGATTTACTTGAAAAGTAATAATAATAATATTGCACGTTTGGGCTATATTATTCCTGGCCCAATAGTGGAAATATTAGCTAGTACTAATGTACCGTTTCCCAGGGGAAGCCCGAATAAATTAATCGTAAATCCTTTCCATGGAGGTTCTTTCCATGGACCAATGAGATGAGGAGATGATATTGATAGTGAATATGAGGGTATAGAACCAGTATTTACTTGCATGATAAATATATACTTAAAATATATTAGTATCACAAGATATTATTTAAGTCTCCCGTAGCTACGTATCCATTGAACAAATATATTTAAAGATAATATTCCAATTGCAGAATAAATATGTTTTGGGTAGAAGGTGGAATGGAGGTGTCATATCAATATTTAAAAAAAAGAGCTTTAAGGAAAAATTATCACTTCAATATAATTGTTTTTTATCTAGATTTACTATCTCCATACAAGCGAAACTTTAATGTCACCTAGTATTTTATGTGTCTGTTTTTCACATTTATAAATTTAGGTTATATTTACTTAACTTATATTTAAAGTGGACTATTTTGTTTCTACAACTTAGGTTCCTCTGGTGTATAAATAAAATAAAATATATTTTAATCGTTGAAACCAATTACCACATTCAGTGTTTTAAAGTATGGAGCTGTGGTAATGTTGATAGAAAAATGAAATACATTTTTAACTGAATAAAGATTTGCTTAATAAGACCTAAAATTATTTTATGAAATTTTAGTAATCTACTACTTGCATCTATATCATTGCTAGCCTTGTGTGTTGATTGAAATGTAGACAGTTATGTAATTTTTAAGTTAAAATTATTAAATCCCTCAGTCAATAAATTGATATATCTTATGTGGACTTTCCGTAAAACTATTTTTTAGAATAACCTTGACTAGTCAAAACCCAAGAAAGTTCGGTCTTATTTTGCCCACACAAATTCTGTATCTAACTGCCAATTCCAGTACCCAATTATAATGTTATGATTATTTATATTGAACTATATAGCATAAAAATCAAATATCACATCTTAACAAACATGGATAGATAAAAGAGGGCATTAATTTAATTAGGGTCGGTCTTATGACTCCTGGATAGATATTAATCTGGCCGTTAAATATTGTTGTCTGGTCGATAGGTTAAAATTGCGTCTTAAGACCACCAGATAGCATTTATCTGCCAGATAAAATATATTTATCCATCACATTTTTATCGGGAGTTTCAAGTACCTGATAACTTTTATCTGAAAGTTAAAATTAGCTTTTCCATAGTAACGCATCGTGTTTCATGAGGTTTCACCTATTAGAATCTCTTTTTAGGTTAAAATCTTGGTTCGCGTGTTTAGTAAGCACAGGCCCAGGCTCTAACTATATGAAGTTAGAACATTTAATTCACACTTTTATATAAACTGACAAGCTATTTGTAGAGTTATATTTATATTAGAACAAATTATCAAAATGGGAGTACAATAAATTAAATTTTTTAAACGTTGTACCCAAATAATGACCATATTTTAACAGACACTGAAATTACTACTTTCACTTGTTTAGCCGCCATTATGTAAAAATGTTGAGCGTTGTACTCACTTGCCAGGTAGTAGCGGTAGCACTAGTACATATACGCATGCGTGCACCAGTAAAAACAGTATCAACCTTTCGTTTTCTCCATAATAATATATTTATCCTTCAGATAGCTATCCGGCAGATAAATTCAGTTTATAATACGGTTAAAATATTGAAGTGGCTAATAACCTTTAGCTGGTCGCTAACTCTAACCTCCCGATAGCAATATTTATCCGGTAGTCATAAGACCGGCCCATACTCATTTTCACTCTGAATCCTTTTTATTCAATAAATTCATTTTCTCTAACTTTGTGAAAATTATTTTATCTTGAAGCATTGTTAACTCACAAAATTTGAGAATTTAACATTATATGTATTATTTTGGACAACTAAATTTAATTGTTTGTGTTAACTTATATTATTAGTGTGTCCATGGACAAAACGTTAGGCCCATATAGATTTGTTTGCCAATATTGGGGGGTAAGTTTCGAATCTTGAATGGGGGTACGAATCTTGAACACATTCAGTGCGCTAGCTCTGATGCTTTTCCCATTAGATTTTACATTTAAAACATATCAAGATCGTCAAGAATGTACTGGGGAATATTAATACAGGTGTACTGAGGATGAGGGGATGTCCTTCATGGTTCCCCAATTTCCTTCCCCATTAATACTGATACAGTTTCCCTAAAGTTAACCTCCCTTCTCAGTGCCCCGTTAATATAAATTAAATAAATGCTACGGAACGCCACTCATACTTTCTCTCTACTTTATCTAAAATTGGAGACATTTACTTTAAACTCATAATTATTATTACCACCACGTCTTACTACCCGATTGGGATACACGCACTTACGCTAATGTGTAATGGTAGGGCGAATGTGAGATGAACTGGAGGACCTACAGTTTAACGTGGGATCCAAACTACGGTGGAGGCCTGGCATTCCTCACATTCACAAGTTGTGATTAATACACATCTTGTCAGAGGTGAAGGAAGGGTTTGGCAATCAGATAAATCTGTGCCGGGACCGAGGATTGAACTTCGGACTCCTAACACAAGAGTCTGACATCTTACCCTAGACCACCAGGTCACCCATAAAACTTATAATATCTATGAAATAAAATATTGTACATAGTTGCAGGAACATGATGGAGAAACAAAGCATTATATTGCACTAAGGAGCATACATAAAATAATAATATACACTTTTACCGAAATATATTGAGAAAAAGCAGCATCTCTTTCAATCAAGATGTTAAACAATCTAAAATAATAATTATATATTAGACTATATCACCTAAATATTTGGTTTGATAAAGTATATTTCAAATAAACGTTCTTTAGATTCAATAGTACTACAAATTTACAATTATAATCGATTTCGTATCTCAAATAGTTGCGGATAAATTATCAAAATTGGAATTTTTTGCTAATTTAAGTTTATTATCTAACTAATTTTCAATGATAAAACTGCCATTTTTTTTAAATATTAATCATTGCTTGGATATAAATTTAAATCAAAATTATTAGAGCAGATTTTGAAAAAATTGTTTTTTCTATATTTTCTCTTCACCAAACTATTCTTAATATTTATAAGGCTGGATATCTAATTCCAAAAACACCTCGGGGAAATCTTACGAAATTACTAGACACAAATATATATTCTGATCAGTGAAATGGTTTAGGCTCTAGACCAAGATACAGACATACATAAATTTTCAAGTTCAATGGATCATGAGATATCAATAACAATCAAAATCTTGAATTTTATTTTTTTTATACGATCACAATACTTTATCTACTAAATGGTTCGTGAGAAAGTAAAAATCATGTTTAGTGGCTGCATATATGGATAATATTTAATTATGTTCTACCCTCAGTGTCATTAAACAAAATGAGATGAAGTCTACATCGGTAATTTTGGGGTAAAGTGCTGACCTAGGTACCCAATTATCTTGGGTTCAAACCCAGCTGGGGTCAGCGGATTTATCTTTAGCAATATAAAGCCATAGCACAACATCCTTCGGAGGAGAATTAAATCCGTTGGTCCCATGTCGATTGTTGCATGTAAAATAGCCCTCGAAATTATGAAAAGCACCTTTCCCAACAAAATTGACCGGCCCTTTTGTTCTCGCTCTTAGAAATTTTCGTGTGTTGATATAATCTGTCAGTACAGAGAGTGCCCGTTAAATACATTTAATAAACCAAATAAAAAATGGGATGAGGAAGTTCTTAAATCGACTCTTAAGACCTCACCAATGCCGTCCCATCACCACCGCGGTAATGTTTAACACTAACGCAATATTTAATTCTAAGATACAATATTTTATAATATTATTTATATAAAAATATATTCAAGCTATCTTGACTTGGTTTTTACCTATTTCATATTTATTAAATTACCCTAAATATGTATTTGTGTTGGCTTTGTACTGACTTTTGAAATACACATGAGCCTGTTAGTGTCTGGAGCAGTGTATTTACCTCTATATCTCATTAATTTAATAGATAATAAGCCTGGTTTAAAATATACTGAATAAAAACAATTTTCAGAAAAGAATACTTTATTAAATCCTCAACTCCACCTTGGAAATTTATAAATACAAAGTATTTAAAATCAAGGGTCTAATGTAAGGTTTCTCATCATTTGAAACACAATGCCCTAACAATTATTGCGATGGCAAAGGCTAACAATATGATCACTTGCGCATTGCCAACATGCATTTTTTAATGGAATTATATATTCATATTTGTTTCATACTTCCAGATCCTTTGAATATGCCAATTTTATAAGAAATTACCATTGGTTGGATGTTTAATTATCATCAATTTTTAGATCTTAAAAAGTGTAAGTTTTAAAATAAATCCAAATGATCGATATTAATTTTAAAATGTTTATAAATTTCCTGATTGTATGTATTGTACATTAAAACTAAGGATGTTATTAACTTAATTGTTGATAGATTAATGCACTTGCTCTAGCATGAAGATAATATGGAAAAACGACAGTTAAACTGACATTAGAAAATATACCCACAAAGTAACCAACTTGGAGTCGAGTCTCGACCTCCCTGAGAAGGTCAATTATAATCTAAAGCCTTAGATGGCTCGTGTGCGAGTTTATCCATAAACTGATATTTGAATAAAAGGTTATACAATAGTGTGTTATCATATAATCTATATTTTGTCTTTAAAGTATTATTTAAAGTTGTAGCTTTCATTTCTGGAGAAAATAAGATTATTTAAGGCGCTATACCCTTAAACATTTCCCAATCCCCTTTGGAGAATTCGAGAGTTTTAAGCCCATTCAGGTGCAAGCTTCCTGGCTCTAACGGGTGGTTTGTAGGTAGGTACACGCAGGAGTTAAGAGCTTGATCGTGTTAAGAGACTCGCAAAGACTAACCTATGTTATAAGATTAGTACAGTTTATGTGAAGATCCCACATGAATCCAAAGACAATTTGTATATTTTTTTAAACAGTGTTTCCTTTTCTTTTACTACTTATATTTTATTTCAGAACAGGTATATGACAAAAGGACTTGTCCCAGTTTAGCATGAAATACTTCGCTTGAGGTTGCTAACAAAAGAACTGAAGGGGAGAGGCATAAAGTTACCCACATAAACACTGACGCAAACGTCTTAATTTAGAGCAAGTTTAAACCTAGGAATATAAAAAGTTTGTGTAGTAATTGGTATGAATACACACAGTATAATAACTACTAGACACGTTAATACTTTTTTAACAATACAGATTTTTTAATTTAATCTAAAAAAAATAAAAGATGCATATATAATTGGCATGAATGTCTGTGCGCTTGCGTCAATGTTTAGACTACTTTTTAACTTATTTTTATACATATAACAAACTCGATACACACGAAAATCCTTACAAGAACATTTTGGAGTATAGGCCTACGTTTTGTTTTATTTCCAAACATTGACTACACAGGCCTAAAAACTCCTTTTTTTTACACGTTCTTAGTTATTACAAAGGTCTATTGGAATTTTTAATCGCCCCAGTAAAATTCAAATATCGTATATTTAGTTGAACTCAAAATTTTAGTTCCAAATCATTCTACATTGTGGTATTGAATGCACCCCATACATTGTCAATGATTGAATATTTCCATTAGTAATCCTATTAACATAAAATCACACTAAATGGTAGATTTACCACGGTAGTAACAATTATTTTTTCTTACAAAGAATACTTTTTATAAGTTAAAATGATATTTCCTAATAATAATTACCCTCCCATCTTCTTAGTATTCCTCCTCTGTAGCTTGGATGGGAAATCCCAACCTCTGACAAATTCTGCTGTGAGGGTGAATAGGTTTTAGTAAATTATGTAAGCGAAGCTCACATCAGCAGGAATGGGTTATAAGCGTCAAGCTTGTCTCGTCTAGCTTGCTGTCGACAGGTAGATCGAGATTATAATCCCTGTTGGAGGTATTAAAGAGGTTTTTTCTTTCATTTTTCCCACTCTCTCTCTCTCTCTCTCTCCCTCTCTCTGCACACAATACTGATTTCTTCCCTCTAAATTTAGCTTCCTTCAGCCCTACCCTGTTGACCTAGGTCTTCTTGGTGTAAAGTGCTAGCCTCAGGGCCCGATGTTCGTGGGTTCAAACCAGGTCGACGGATTTATATTTAGCGATAAAAATTCCTAGCACAGCTTCCTTCATAAGGGCAGTAAAGCCGTCGCTCGGTCCTATGTCATTTGTGGCATTTAGAAGAACCCTGGAAGGTATGTGAAAATACCTTTCCAGGTAAAATTGGTAGGCCCTTTCGCTCTCTATCATAGAAATTCTCGTATTCTGATATAATATTTTGGTTTAGAAAGTGCACATTAAATACCTCAAATAAGTAAATAAAAATGCATCCCTACCCCATTCGCTTTATAATTTCCGATAGCCCAGACGGGTGGCTAAAAAAGTAAACTGAGTCGTGTCAATATGGAGGTGGATGTGTGGTATTTTCCACCGAATACAAGTAAATTATATTTATTGTAATATTTCCAACCCTAGCTATGATTTTATATTTTAAATATCAATGTTCTTTAAGATTACATAATATATAGTAGTCTTAAAAGAATGATGTTAACCGCTTTAGTGGCCGACTTGTCTAAGGCATTACTTTTGTGTTAAACTGTCTTGATGATGACGAGGATTTTGGGGTTCAAAACCCGGTCGTGTCTACTAAGGATGTTTTTTCTCTAAATGGTTTCACACTTTCCTTCCATCCAAATGATTGTAGAATACTTATAAAATGATTCCTTCCTCATTCCTAATCAACTATATTAATTAAGATGAGGTGATTTACAATAAAAATGTTACATCTTTCAATGTTGTTAACTGAGCAAAATATGTTAGTATCATCTAATCTTCCTTTCTATCACGATTCTACCATAAATGAGATTGTTTCAGACAATGTACCATCCGACTACCCAAAAGAGTTGCAAAATTTCCCTACCCAGTTCCACTATGATAGCTTGTAAACTAGTGTCATAATATAATTGTTCAGGGTAAGATTTTTATCCTTTATATATATATTTAAGATTTTAATTTCTTACAGAGCAATATTTTATATAGTAGTAGCCTATTCACAACATAATATAAATACAATAATATTTTTTATTAAAAAAATATTTAAATTGCTCTTTCAATGGAGTACATATATAAAATAAATGGTACTGAGCTCCGCACGTACTTTCCCGCTCTATCGTTTAAAAATTGAGATATTTACTCAAAACTTGTAATATATGTGAAACTAAATAATATACACTAGCAAACACAAGCATAAATTGCACTATATTTATGTAAAACGTATTTTGGGTTCCAGTTTTAAATTTATAATTTTATTTTTAAAGAATTAATGTTCTCATTTTTATGTTTGGACCAATAAAAAAGATTAATATTGGGTCCAAAAGGGTCAACATTACGTATTAAAATTTCGACTTCCGGTTAAAATTCTCGACATTTTACTAGGTGTTGCACACATTCAGGTCATCGGATTTATATTAAATTCCTCATTTATAATTATTGACGATAAAAAATGTAAATATTGACTATTAAGTCTAAAATTGAGATAGATCGTTGTTGTACAAACATTTCTCCTAAGAGGCTTAAAGAAAAAAAACATAAACATTTTGAGAAATTTATTTATATTTAATTACTCTATGGCATTGGAGAATTATTGCGTTAAGACTTAGGTAGTATTGCTTTACAACTAAAGCTCACAAAATTGTATTAATATATTTGCCAATATCTCAGAAACTGTTGGTTTTATAAAGATTTATTTCATATAAAAGTTTTAATTTTTAATATAACTACAATTTTGCAATGATAAGTTATTTAGTATCTCAAATAGTTGCGGAGATACGGAAATTTCCGCTTCTGTAAAGTACCCTGAAAGTCATTTCAATGGGAAAATGAAAATAGCGGGTTTATTTATAATCTTAATCAACGCCTAGATACGAATTTTAATCAAGATCGTTTGAGCAGATTTTGAGAAAATCGATTTTTTTTCTCTTATTGCCCTTTATTAAACTACTCTTAATTTTAAGTTTAAACAACCACACAGACAGACGTCATTGTAAAGACCATTTTTAAGGGTTCGGGGGGTCATGAGACGTCGACATCCATCAACATTTTAGGTTAGATTTTTTTTACGGTCGCCTTTCCTTTAGTGTTTGAAAAGTTAAAAATATATATATTTGCGTATAGATTTAAAGTTATTGGTTTTATAAAAATATGCTTCTTATAAAATATTTGTATTATAAATAGATCTACATATTTGCAATGATCAGTAATTTCATATCTCAAATAGTTTTGAAGATATGATAAAAAATGGTAGTTTACTCATCACATCGGAGCCCTTTAAGTCATTTTGCTGAAATATTGATGGTAGCCATTTTGTTTATAATATTTATAAGTGTTTATAAAATAAAATATTTTAAAAATTGTTAGAGTCGATTTTCAGAAAATCGACTTTTTCTTTTTCATCCCTTCAGTAAACTACCCTTAATTTTAGGGTTAGATATCCAACTCAAAAAACCTTTGGGCCAACCTTATGAAAACCTTAGATACCAAGTCTTAGCCCGATCGGTAAAATAGTTTAGACTCTAGGTGGAGGTAGAGACAGACAGACAGACAGAAATTCAAAAACAACTTTTTCGGATTCAGGGAGTCATGAAACGTCAAGATTCATCAAAATCTCGAGTTCGATTTTTTTGACGATCACCATACTTTCTCTACCTGTAAGATAGAGAGAAAGTAATAAATTAGGCTTGCGTTGCGTTAGGGGAGTGAACAATTTGTTTAACATAATTTGAATTGATATTTGAAAGAATAAACATAACTTAATATAATTAATTCACTATTTTTCATTAGTAAAATAATGTCAAAATATTTCTCTAAATTGATTTCTTAGCATTCAATGGAAAATATCCTAAATTAAAAAAAGATATTAATCAAAAACATACCATTTTTATTTACTATACACAGTCTATTTTTATTTGAGGTATTTAAAGTGTAATTTCTTAACCAAATGAGAATATCACCACATGACTACCCACTTTGGTGGCCGCATGGTCTAAGGCGCTACTCTTGCAGTAAACTGTACTGCCGATGAAGGAGAGATTGAGGTTCGAAATTTGGTCGGGTGTACTGATGGTGGTTTTTCCATCAATATGTATTTTCATCTCCCTCCAAGGAATTGCGGGTAGATTCCCATTTATATAGTCTTATTCATTCCATAAACCATTATCGTAATTGGTACATAAGTATATAGCCCGAACGCGTAGGAAGATTAAAAAAAGCATACAACTTTTATACTAACTTAAACCTAGAACAACCCCATGACCCTCAATTCTTCACAATGAAAGAGGAAACTGAGGTTTAACCAACGTTTAAATTTTTGTTATACCAGGAATCAAACTAGGGAATCTTAGAAGTCAATTACTTTACCAAATGAGCTAATGTGTCAACAGATACTAAAACTAAAGAAAATATAATTTTGCTATCCCATAGCTATGAAAATTGTATGCATAAAGTTGATTTATTTTGTGACTTATATTTTTCTTAAATTATATATAAACTGTTTGTGATTACTTACTGAAATGAATTCATTTTCCCATAATCTAATATAAAGTGTGGGTGCAAATTAAATTTAATAAAATACCACAGATTAATTCAAACAATCAAATTTTAAATAATCAGATCAATTTATCCTTCGCTAGGTGTTTAGGAACTGTATACAACTGCCTTGGTTTTTATTTGTCCTCTATTTCTCTATTCTCTTCGCCTTGTTATTGAGAGAACATTGTTTTTGGTGCTCTTCATTAATATTATTATTAGTACCGCGTATTACTAACCGTTCGGGTTATACGCACTTACGCTAATGTATAATGGTAGGGTGATTGTGAGATGAAATGGAGGACCTAATGTGGGATCCGAACCACGGTGGAAGCCTTGCAATCCCCACGTTCACAAGTTGTGATTAATACACGTCTTGTCAGAGGTGAAGGAAGGGTTTGATAATCAGATAAATCTGTGTCGGGACCGAGGGTTGAATCCATGACCCCCAGCACAGAAGTCTGTCACCTTACCCCTAGAACACCAGGTCAACTTTTCTCCTCATTATTAAATGGCTAGAATTCAAGGTTTAATAAGATATGTCTTGGCTAGTTGTTACAACTTTTTATATTATTTTACTACTTCACATTTAACGCTATACTTTTTTTACGCAAACACCACTTTGCTGCGCTGTGAACTGTCCGTTCAGATTCAGCGCTGAAACAATACAAACAGTTTAACATGAAGCTCAACAATATGTTTACAACTGTTAAAAAAAAGTTTATAAAACATCTAATTTATCACAATACTTGAGTATAAGACACTATCAAAAAAAGTATAAATTTTAATGATTGTTTCTACTTTAAATACTATTAAATTATGATAATAAAGTTAAATATCAGTTAGGAATATATATTTTAAGTAACAAAACATTTTAACAGGTGTTTTATATTGGATACGTTCTCATTTTGTTAATTTAAAATGGTATAAATATATTCATATTATATTTCGACAATTTCTACAATAATTGTTGACATTAAAATATTAATACTAGAGCTAAATGTTTAATTTAAGGAAAATCTTGATTTGAATACCTCCTAATTCATTTATTTTTATTTATTTAGCACCGCGTCTTACTACCCGTTCTGATTATACGCTAATACCTCCTAAATGAAGCTCCTAAATTTAATCGCACTTAATATGTTTTTTGTTAGTCAATCAACACCAAGGAAAGTAAAGCGTGTATATCTTGGTTTCAGTTTGTCGTGTATGTGTACGTGTGGTGGTAGTAAAGATAGAATATGTTTGTACCATTTTGAAAAAATCAGGGCATTTTAAATAAGGACTGCTGATAACAATTTATATTTGGTTCTTATTATCTACTGTGTTGATAGAGCTTGGCCTATCGTAAATTTATTAAGAATATAAGCGGAAACACAAATTCAGTTGTGCCAAATGTGGGCACACTTTCTTTAAGTCCACCATTACTCATCCTTAACCCAGTATCGTAATAAGCACAAAAGCGCATACATTTTACATTATGCTGCATTTTCTGTATCTATTATCTATAAAATAATACTTTTGTCAATTCGTTAGGCTTGTCAGGGGATTAAATGAATAATTGTTGGCCATTATTACCAAATTCATCCATCTCAACTAATTAGAAAGTAGGGCAAGAAATAGTATTTTTGACCCTTTCCAATGAGGCCTGTATTCGATTACAATCTGTTTCACCCCATTCTTCCCTTATAATAAGGTTTTTAAAAACCAAATTAATCTTTATGTTCTCTTTGATTAATTAAAGTAAGTTTCAAATAACATGAATGAAAATTTTCTGTATTCATGTCTTAATTTAATATTTTTTCTTGAAAATAGAATGAATATTTAAAAAATAAAATAATTAATAATTGATAAATGTGTTTATTCCTTTAACAAACATCCAATTCATGAATTAAAAAAATTGATTATTGGTATATAAAGTAGTACTTGGGTTATGGAATAAATGAATGCATACTAATAATTGGCATACATTATTTTCATCCTCCTAGTTTAATTTAAAATCCGTTCTTTAGAATAAAAATGGAATCAATTCAAATCTCGTATTTATACATTAAATTTGTATTGCTCGTTCTCGTTCTTTATTGGTTTCTTTTGTTTTCATTTTAATTTTGTCTTTGTTAAAAATACACATTTTAAACAACACGTATTTATAATAAGTAAAATTTATTTAATAAAACTAGATCGAGTAAACTTTATTTTGAAAGTAATTTGGTTTTAATGCTTGTTAAAGGCTTCAATGAAATATTTAATCTTCCCACAGAGGGCTACCAAAATTTTCACAATATCTATCGTGATTTGCACGGCTACCAACAATATATTGAAATTCCTGAGCTACTCCATAAAAATGCAATCTAATCTGTAGTAGAAGAAAGATGGCTAATCCTGCATGTAGATACCAATCTATTGTTACTCTCTGGTTCGAAGAGCCGAATAGGGCTAAGTTGTAACCAATATGCGAGAGGTGAATATTAATTCTGGCGAACACCAGAGAAAATATCGATGCTCAATGTCAGAGGTTATCTCTTCTAGCCCCCTCTAGATAATGTTGGCGTATTTGCCGCAACCCCTAAGGCAATCAGTAA
Source organism: Timema genevievae (assembly GCA_902155825.1). Classification (NCBI taxonomy): domain Eukaryota; kingdom Metazoa; phylum Arthropoda; class Insecta; order Phasmatodea; family Timematidae; genus Timema; species Timema genevievae. The sequence continues at coordinate 52,997 of CABFWO010004272.1, read as the reverse complement.
GATTGTTTGACATTGGACTTAAGAGTTCTGGCAGACCTAGAATTTAACACAAGTATTATATTATATAACTTTGTCTTATCTAATTAGTAAAACTAGGTAGATTTATGTCCACCACTAGATGAATATGTAAAAAATATATATAAACATAATGGTACATTAATTTGTAAAACATAAATTATATATGTGTGTTGAAATCATTTGATGTGAAATAAAGTATATGTATTTTTCAACTTTTTAAGGTTGAAACTAAACATTTACTTTTTTATTTTTGTAATGTTATCGAATGTTTATAAATTAATAAATAATATAAATATTTATATTTGAAGAAATCAGAATATATTTTACTTAAAATAATTAAATTTCCAGTGTCTAGTGACATATAGGCAATATTAACTTTACCTAAGTGACAAATGCTTCTTCTTTATGTTGAAAGGCTGAGTCAGCCAGTCAAACACAAAGAGTCCATAATAATATTATAATACATTTGTTATTATAGTCAGATTAACTTTTGTAGAGTTACACATCAGTATTATAGACTTGGAAAAACTGTTGAAAGGAATACAAATTTTCAAATTACAATATAAAAAGGGATAATACTAGATTAGTAGGAGCTGGAGAGGCATCGTGGCAGGATTGGAGTACGATCCTTGTCTCAGTTCGAGGTAGAGTTAGGTAACCTGTGTAAACGAGAAACAAGGACTGTTTGATAAAAATGACAGACTTGGACTGATGACTCTGTTGGAACTTTTACAATTAGGGTACAACTGACAACATCACACCACGTATTATAGTTTATAATAAAATACTCAAAACTCCAGGTTTGACTATTTTCAACCCTCCCATTTGACATTCTTTCCCTGCAAATAGGCCATCCCGATAAAATGCCCAAAGAGTGGGGAGCGGGTAACGAAAAATTATATTTTGACTTTTTAGTTCAGTATGAATACCTTTTCGAAATGATCTTTGATGTAAATATTCACATTATTGAAACACACTTTATGTTAAAATTACGTTATAAAATTTAACAAAATGCTAGGTAATTAAATTTAACCATTACTAAAATATTACCAATTCAATTACATTATTTAACACACTTCAGTGGCTGCATGGTCTAAGGTGCTACTCTCGCAATAGACTAGACTGCCAAATAGTAGTTCGATCCTGATCTGGTGTTCTGATGGGTACTTTTCCTAAATGATTTTCAATTCTCCCTACATGCAAATGTAATTACATTTCCCTTAATTTCAACTTTCCTAATTCATAACACATTAGTGTAATTATCGGGTAGGCGTATAACCCAAACGGATAGTAATACGCAATGTTAAAAATGGATTACACTATTTAAAAAATAAATCACTGAATTTAAAGATTCGTTCATTCAATATTGCAAAGAACTACTTTTCAAGCATTTCATATCTATTTTGCTAATTATTCACAAAATATCATTAATCGAGTAAATTTTAGACAGTAGTATTAGAAGTGCATTAGTCTATTAAATTAAATATTAATCTTTAAATTAAATACCACATAATGCATGAAAAGTTTCACATAATATTATTACTGTGACGTTTATAACCAATATTAAGGAGCAAGAACTATAAGATGTACTTAGAGAAGGAGCACCCGCATTTGCAATAAAAGATATGGGTCGACAGAAGTATTAAATCACATTTGGGATTTCACCCATTTCTCCTAATTCATCTGCTGGTAATCGAACATCAACTCACTTGTCAATTACTACCGATTACAATTCATATCCAAAGCGTTAAACTGCCCAGTCACACTGCAGATAATTAAATCAATTATAAAACTCCATCAAATGACTATCAAGATGAAAAGTAATATAAAAAAGGATTTGCATCTATGTTAATGAGGACTAAACATCATGCTAGTATAATCTAGTTTGCTGAAAATCAGGAGGTCAGGGTTTAAATTCCAGCTGGATGAACTGAGGATATATAAACTAAATCGTTTTTCACTTTTTCTCTAGTACACAAGTGCGAATACATTTAATCTAAATTCTACCTTGCTCAACTCTATTACTTAAATATAGTCAAAATTGCTTATAGATCTTATGATTAGCTAGATGTGGTTCAAATCACGTAAATAGGGATTTTTCGATTTATAAATTATAGTTTTATATAGAAGGCCCTTGATATTTGAATTAAACTGCTTCCAATATAGTTTCTTAATAATCTACATCATTATAAAAATACTATTTATAGCTTCTACCATCAGAAAAGATACTTAAGTTGGTGTATAGTAAGTAAATAATTATTTTGGGTTTTTAAAAGCTTCTATTTTTATTAACATTGCATATTAACACCCGTTCAGGTCATCAGAAGTTTTCTAAGACACTTAATCCAACATAGCTTAACTACCGCTTGCCTTAATAGATAATTGACACATCGTGAATATATAGCTATTTAGTTTCTTCCTCGCAAATAAAACCAAGCAAAGACTAATATTGGACTAGTTAAATAGTTAAGATAGGTGTGATCAACGTGTGGAGTAGATGTAATTGTTGGAATAAAAACTTATCAAAATACATATTAATTGGCTATATGAAGTCCACATTGAAATAAACATAAATTGATATAACCTTTTAATCTACATTATAAAAAATACTTAAATATTTAAGGGACTATTACAAGTGAGCTGAAAAATTATTCAGAATAGTGTATTCATTAATTTTGAAACTATCTTTTCAAATATCATTGTAGAAAATTCCCACTGATTCCCTCTTATATTCTAGTTACTACTTTATCATCCGTTAGAAGTAAGGATGTATTCGTATGGCATTTAAAACTTATAAGAGAGAGTGAGATTGAGATGGAGAGAGGGAGATTGAGATAAAGAGAGTGAGAGTGATTTAGAGAGATTAATAGAGAAGGCGTTTGAGAGTGAGAGAGGGTGAGTGTTTGTGAGAGAGCGTCCAAAAGAAAAACTGAGAGAGAAAGAGTTTGTGAGAGAGCATTCTAGAGATAGAACGTTCGAGAGAGCGAGCATTTGAAGAGATCGAGTGAGTGTGAGTGAGTGATAGTGAGATAATAATATGTATGTATTAGAGAGAGAAATAATGGGAGAAGAGGGAAAGAGAGTGTATGTGTGTGAGGAGAGAGAGTGTGTGTGAGAGAAAGTGAAAGAGATTGTGAGAGAAAAAGAGATTATGTGAGGGAGAATGTGTGATTAAGTGTGTGTGAGTGTGTATGTGTAAGAGAGAGAGAGATAAAGTGAGAGAGGGAAATTTTGGGAGATATATTGCGTGAAAGAAAGATAAAATCTGAAAGCGTGTGAGAGAGAGTTTTAAAAAGAAAGTTAGAGGGAGAGATTAATTTAGAGAGAAACAATTCGAGTGAGAGAGAGTTTAAGAGAAAGAGTTAGAGAGAGAAATTTAGAGAGTGAGTTTGAGAGAAAGAAAATTTTAAGAGAAAGTTTGAGAGAGTTAGTTTAAGAGATGGAGGGAGTTTGAGAGTGGGAGAACTTTGAAAGAAAGAGTGAGTTTGAGATAGAGAAAATGAGATTAAGATAGATAGCGTAAGCGTGATTTAGAGAGAGAGCGAACGTTTGTGAGAAAGTGTTCAGGAGATAGAACAATAGAGAGAGAAATGGTTTGAGAGAGAGCTTAAGAGAGAATGATAAATATAATGTGAGATAAATTGTATTATAGAAAGTGTATGTGAAGGTAGAGAGTGTGTTAGAGAGTGAATTAGAAAAGATCATATGAGAGAAAGTGTGTTATAGAGAGAATGAGTGTGTGTGTGTGTGTGTGTGTGTGTGTGTGTGTGTGTGTGAGGGGAGAGAGTGTGAGAGAAGTGTAAAATTTTGTTAGAGATATTGTGTGGAAAAGATAGAAAATGTGAGGGTGTGTGAGAGAGAGTTTGAAAGAGAAAGTTAAAGGAGGAGAGATTAATTTTAAAAGAAAAAATTAGATTGAGAGAGAGTTAGAGAAATACTTAAAGATAGAAATTAAAAGAGTGAGTTTAAGAGAGAGTGGATTTGAGAAAGAATGAGTTTGAGATAGAGAGTGTAATAGAAAGAGTGAGAAAGAGAGAGAAAGATAGAGTGAGAGAGAAAGAGTGAGATAGAGATTGATATAGAGTTTGAGATTGATATAGAGTTTGAGATAGAAGGAGTTTGAGATAGAGGGAGTTTGAGAGTGAAAGTGTTTGTGAGAGAGTGTTCAGAAGAAATAACGGAGTATAATAAAGATAATGTGAAAGAAATTGTGTGATAAAGAGTGTATACGAGGGTAGAGAGTGTGTGAGAGAGAGGATGAGAAAAGATTATATCAGAGAAAGTGTTTTATAGAGTGAATGTGTGTGTGTGTGTGTGTGTGTGTGAGGGGAGAGAGTGTGAAATAGAGTGTGTAGGAGCGTGAGAGAGAGAGTCAGATATAGAGAGGGAGAATGTGAAAATATAGATGTGGTACACAACACATTACAGTTCTTTGAAATAACATTCCCTCAAAATTAAGTATCAACATGGAAAGATAACTGACCTTACTGTATTTGTAAGAGTGTGAAAATATAGTTGGAGTACACAAAACATTGCTTTTAAATATCATATTGTTACCACCCAATCTACTACCTCTTAGCTACGGCCACCACACTAGACTAAAAGGAAGGTGGGGGTAATCTAACATAAGATATGTGACAAAGAGAGCAAGACAATAGCAACAATTAAATAACAATATGAATGTTTTATTCAAGATAACAATAAACGAAACAATAAGTTACATGGCCTCAAAAATCCATCGGAGATATGTTGAAAATCATATCAAAATTATAGCGCAGTTTCATCAGGCGAATGTTTCCAACATGAAACATATTTTTAAGTCAACTAGATCTGTCTGGAAGAGACAACAACTCGACCAAACTACACTGTCAGTTTCACAACAGTGAATATTGACAATACAACCTTAAATGTTTGACTATTTGAACAAATCATTAATTTCAAAATATCTAGACAGATATTTATTTGACTACAAAATGAAATGGTTACCAAAGTGTCTGCTTCACTATATTGAATACAGACAGAGTTAAAGATAAAGTTGAATTTAATATCAGAAAGATATTTATATGAACACGAGAGTTTGGTTTACCGGCATTAAGTCAAACTCCCCCGGGACTAATAAATGTCGACACAAAGAACTTCGTTAACAAAAACTCTATTTGATCATAAAAAATATGATATGCAAAAAGACTAGCTAAGCCAAAAGTTATTTCAATCAAATAATTTGGAAAATTATTAAGTCTAATTCAATCAATCAGCAAAACTTTACGTTAATTCAAATAACAATTAAATTTGAAAACAATATAAAAAAGGAGGAGTTTACATTTACTAAGAGTGCAAAACTCAGTCAATTTAAATTAAATACTTCCAACAAAATAAGTTAATAAATTTGGCAATCTAATATTTACGTGACTTCGCTGACACTAACGCCCAAGTGGCGACAAAATGAATTAACTGTCTCATAATTAAATTTAGTTTAAGAAAAAACATTTAGTAAATAATTTACGTTGCTTATTTTGGCTCATTCCAAACATTACATTACATTAATTCAAAATTGAACTAGCCATAATTCAAGTCTATTAAATTAACATCGATGAGGTAATATAAACACAATTTGTCATCATCCTGTAAATTGTCCAAGTCCAGGACAGGACTTTCCCAGACGGCGTTGAAAATAAATGTTTAAGACATGACTTCTCTTGAAGGCGTAGATAAATAATAGTCACTGAGTTTAAGAACCGCAAGGTTTAAATAGTGTTTCTAGTCACTTAGGGTTGGAAGAGAAGAATGTCCACATTGGTCGGTGGCTTCCAACGGTCATTTTTGAAGCATGCAGACGAGCACGTAGTCCTTGATCAGATTAGGATTGGCGGGCTGTCTCGAACACGCACTCCAATGGTGATAGAGATCTGTTTGACTGGTGTATGTGACGTACATACACCACGCGATATATTGGTGGTTGGTTTAGTCTTCCCCGCTAGACGGCAGAATAGTTTCAGTTAGTTTTTGTCCTCGGATGGTTCCAAAAGGATCGATTTGACTTGTACGCTCGGAACTTCAATTGTGGGTGCACGATGGTTGGTTCTACCCACTCTTCGATTTAGGACGTGAGGTGTGTACTTCAGACTTGAAGGTTGTTCTAGCCAGAAGAAACACAAGGTAAGTACATGAACAGTTTGTGATTGCGGGGAGTTTATTTTTGTTTAATATTGTTCTCGATATAGACTAAACCTACATTGGACTACAATAGAGAAGCTTACTATTGCAGGAAGTTTATTACTATTGAGGTTTCACATGGAGTGGGTAGTATGACTCTTAAGGAAAACCTTTGCGTGAAGCTTAATATAGTGGTAGTATGATGTAACATATTACAATGTTACAATATCCTCAAAATTAAGTTGTAAAATGAGAACTAGCTCAACTAATTTATTTGTATTGTGTTACTATTTGCTAAAATGAATATTAAGCCTATTCTTGATTAAAATGAACATCAAAACACATTATTTGAAAAAAATGAACACAAAAACTCATATTTAGATGGTTAAAATGAATATTTTTAAACATTATTCAAGATCATTTTATCGTCTTTGAGATTATAATAAATACCAAAATATATTTAAACATTATTTTATCATTCGCGAAACAAAACGTAGAAACTTTTTTCACAAACTTAAACATTAAACTTTTAATTTTTGAGTTATGCGCAATGTTATTTATTTATATTCTAATTAACGATAGTCACATTCAAATAAAAAATAAATGTTTTCCCAGTTTAGGCATCTTAATTTAGATGAGTTACTTCCAGCATCATAAGAGAAATAATCATCCAAAGATAAAATTGTGATGTGCTTGGACCAACAAATAAAGATTGAGTTAATATTTTTTAGCCAAAGAGATATTTTATTTAGAGATTTACAGCCATGCAGCAAATAACGGTTTCCATGGTGATTAAACAAATAATGAAAAACTGAAACTTATATGTGAAAATCAGGTTTTAGTGTAGAACTAATATTTTTCCCGACATTTTAGACTCTAACAGTTAAAATGAGTGGTCGTTTGTTAAAATTTGTTCAATAATTTCTTCGTAATTTCTATTACCGGAAATGGGCTAGGGATGAGGAAGGAAGAATTTTAGATGTAATCTACTCTGATTTGCGTGGATGGAGACTGGAAAACTTTTTAGTATAAAAGTCCCTTAGCTGGCCAGTCTATCATGAGAGTGATCACTCAGGGCTCAGACCATTCGGTGAGGTCTTAATCTGGCTAAACAATTAAATAAATAGTACGAAACTCCACACGGACCTTCTCGTTCTATTGTTTAAAAATTGAGATATTTACTCTAAACTCGTAACATAATATTAACTAGCAAACACGAGGAAAAATTGCGCTATAAATGCGTAAAACTTTTTTGACTCATGGTTTTAAATTTTATAATTTTAATTTTAAAGAATTAACATCTTCGTTTGTACATTTGAACCAATAAAACAATTGATATTAGGTACCCAAGAGACAACACTTCGTATTTAGATTTTGACTTCTGATTAAAATCCTCTTCTTTTTATTAGGGGTTGCACATCCTATGGTTATCGCATTGCTATTAAATTTCTCTTTTATAAATTTTGACCAATAAATTGGTAATTATTGACTATAGAATCTTAAATGAGAGAGATGGATCATGGCTGTACCAGGGGTGGATCCAGGAAGGTGTCGTGGGGGGCGCGCTTCCCCCTTCAAGAAATTAAGCTAAATAAAACAGTGGGTGAGTTAATACTAGTTTTATTGTCACGTAATACTATCTCACTAACCACATTTAATTTTTTAAAATTTTGTTATTGGTAATATTATTCCATGATTAATATACGGTAATTGTTATAAAGACTTAAAGACACTCACATTAAGTATTAAAATGGTGAAAATAGGGATTAATTAAACTACCCAAATTAGGTTTCGCGCCTCTCAGCCTGTTGCACAAACATTGTTTAGGTTTAAATTTATTTTTCATTTTTATTATTACTATTTTTTTGATTAATAATAAATAAAGATCTCTAAAATAATTTATTTTTAAATAAAGTACTTCAAACAAAATCTTTGAAGAGTACCACACACATAACAAGTTAATATGGCTTAATTTTAAAAATTCGGTTTTGAATGGGAAATAACTAGCTATACTATAGAGTGGAGGTAAAGTTCGATTGTTTGAAATCTGAACAATTCCATCTATTTTGTCTAATTAATTGAATAGCTAAAAGACTATTTATATAATAAATTTTATAATGCTTAAACTTATTTCCCTCTTAATAATCACGATTCTTAATGTTCTTATCATTTGCTTTTAATAAATTTCAATACTAATCGCAAAGGTAGAGTTATACCCTTCATTAGAGGATTATTTTCAAGTTTAGCCTTACACTGAAAAATTTAATTAAGGTTGTTACATGGGGAGGGGGTTTAAGGCGTTTGGATATCTCGCATTTTTGAAGAAAAGGTTTTATATTTTTAAACATGGTTTTCACCAAATTTAAAAAAGCGAAAGCTATCAACATATGACCTATCTAGCTATACATTTTATATTAAAAAAAATTCAACAGCGCTTTACGCCAATATTTGTACTTCTTAGATTAAAGTAAAACTATAGAGACCTAAAACTAGCCTTCCTCTATCAAATAAAGTTATATTTTGATAGGGTCACAAAAGCAAATTTGAAGAAAATGTGGGATTGTTTTTTAAATTATTATATAAGCTACCAGACTTTTTTAAAGTTTAAATTTAAAGTTTAAACTATTTAACTGGTCAAAACTTAGCCTAAATTTTGTTGAAAACCATTTTAATAAATACCAAACCACTTCGTAAATAATCCAGAATTTCGAAAAAGCTGCAACACTTTGACCCCAGTAACACCCTTAAAGATTTACTATCAAATTTTGATGTATTTTTATGTCAAAATTTCTTGAGGTACTGACCCAATCCTGATGGGAGCACCCGCTTCCCTCCCTCCCTCACGAAAATCCTGGTGTCCCCCTGTGCTGTACAAACATTTCCCCTAAGTGGTTGAAGAAAAGAGAACATACAACTTTGGAGAAACCAAATTATTTCTTACTCAATGGCATTAGAAAATTATTGTGTTAAAACTTAGGTAGTATCCACAACTAAAGCTCACTAAATTGTATTAATATTTTTGCCAATGTCTCAGAAACTATTGGTTTTATAAAAATATACTTCATATACAATTTTTTTTATTAGTACTACAATTTTGCAATGATAAGTTATTTAGTATCTCAAATAGTTGAGGAGATACGGAAATTTCCGCTCCTGTGAAGTACATTAAAAGTCATTTTCATACGAAAATGAAAATAGTCAGGTTATTTATAATATTAATCAACTCCTAGATACGAATTTTAATCTATATCGTTATAGCCGATTTTGAAAATATTGAATTTTTCTCTTTTCGACATTTATTAAACTACTTTTAATTTTAGGGTGAAACAGACACACAGACGTACGTAATTGAAAAACCACTTTTTATGGCTCGGTGGTCATGAGACGTCAATTTCCATTAACAATTTAGGTTTTTTTCTTACGGTCGCAATACTTTACCTTTTGTTTTCGAAAAGTTAATATATATTATCGTATAGCTTGAAAGTTATTGGATTTATTAAAGTATGTTTTTAGTAAAATATTTATATTATAAATAGATCTACATATTTGCAATGGTTAGAAATTTCATATCTCAAATAGTTTCAGAGATATGATAAAAAATGTGAATTTTCGCATCTGACCGGAACCCTTAAAGTCATTTTGCTGGAATATTGAGTGTAGCCGATTTGCTTGTAATATTTATAAATGTTTCGAAATGAAATTTAATCAAAATTATTTGAGTCTTTTTTTCCCTTCAGTAAACTACCCTTAATTTTAGGGCTAAATATGCAATTCCAAAAACTCCTCGGGGCAACCCTATAAAAACCCTTGATACCAAGTTTTAGCCCAATCTGTAAAATAGTTTAGGCTCTAGTCCGAGGTACAGATAGATAGAGAGACAGACGGAATTTCAAAAAAACAATTTTGTATTCGGGGGGGGTCATGAAACGTCGACATTTATCAAAGTCTCGAATTCGATTTTTTTGACGATCACAATAGTTTCTCTACCAATAAGATAGCGAGAAATTAAAAAAACTTTAACACTCAGGCATAATCTTTCTACTTAAGTGTATGACTATTTTCGAAAATGTAATGAGATCAGACACAATAATATTGTAATTTTCTCCTCAAAATCATAAGGTTTTAAATTTTTAAATTCATAATGTTGAAATCGTTGAGTCAACATTTTTTGATTGGTCAGTTATAGAGTTTAATATTAAAAATTACTTACTCAAAATTACGGAATATTAAAGTAGTTGTAGCATGTCTTCTAAATGTAAAGACATCTACATTCATGTCAATGGAGAAATTAAGTAAAGGTATTAAAAAAAGAGAATTAAAAAACTAATATATTCCTTTATAAAAAAAAGCAGATATCAATTCACATGGACTGGATGTTAGCGTATACGATCACCCCGCCGTGGATGGCCTGTTCAACAGCGCCGACATTGCTCAGTCTTCATCTTCCGACGCATATGGGTGAAAATGGAAGACTCCCTTCCTCTACTCGGCAGTCCTTCTAAAGAGCGCCACTGTCCATACGGAATCTCCGTGAAACTCTTTCCCCTCTACCCCCCTTACCTACCTTGGATCCTATCATCTGGGTTCTTTTCCAAGCTAGATCCAGGGTATATAATGAGTAGGCTCGAGACCCATATTACAGCATTTTATTGTAACTAATCGTCGAAGAAAGAACTTCTACTCCAGCGCCACCAAGTACTGATAACCATGATGTGTGTGGCGTCTGTTTCTACGCCCCGTCACAGAAGAAGTCTACTCTAATTCATTAAGTATTGCTTCAGTAATTATACTTTGATGGGTAAGTCCTTCAGACGTGTTGTTTGTAGTCAGAGACACTAATTATGTTTTCCAAGTCCGTCAGATGAAACAATATCGAGGTTCATCACACTTATGGGTGCATTGGGAATAATCTTATATATGACTTATAAATGTGGCTTTAGTTGTTTCACTTCATCTAGACCAGTGGTATTTAACTCGAGGTATGATTAACTTGAGCTTATTTTAAACGTTTTAAAAACAATATAGGCTATATAACTAACTGTGACAAAATCTTTTTAAATTATTGTGTTTTATTTTTGCTTAATGTCTTATTACGTCCATCCTAACTTAATTTAATTAGATTAATCAAGCCAATATGAATATTGTTTAATTTATAGGAAATTTCTCTGAATTTACTTGAAGGGAACGTTAGAAACATTCTAGGAAGCAATACTTTTAGGATACCTTGTCAAAATTTCAACCTGAAGGAAGAGGGAAAGTGAACAGCATCATCATGGTTGATTGGAACAGTATAGTTGGAGAAGGACGGGAGCATAAGATCATAGGACCACATGGACTGGGGAGGATAAACAACAGAGGGCAGATGCTCATCGAATTCTACCAGGGAGTGACCTGGTGGTGACAAACACCGCATTTAAGAAAGGCAAGACAAAACTAAACACATGGAAGAGCCCAGGAGACATCAGCAGGTACCAACTAGACTACATCTTTGTTAAACAACGATTCAGGAATGGAGTGAAGGATATGAAGACATTTCCAGGGGCCAACATCGATTCGGACCACAACCTTCTAGTGGCGTACATTGAAACAAGTATGAAGTAGATCAGTTAACGAGCAAGAGAAGACTAAAATTTGACTTAAATAAATTAAGAAGCAAGAATGACACTGTGAGAAATTCAATGGAACAAAAGTTAAGTGAAGTGACAGAAGAAATTATAAATCTGGAAGGAAAGTGGAATATTGTTAAGAATATTTCCTTGAAGGCGCTAAGTGACAATGTTGGAAAAAATAAGAGGACTGCAAGAAAGCCCTGGGTAGAAACAGAGATACTTCAGAGAATAAAATAAATGGTACGGCAGACCGCACAGACTTTCTCTCTCTTTCTATGAACTCGTAAGATTTCTGAACGGAATAATGTACATTGTATCATCACCACTCCACATAAGAACACGCATAAAATAATATACAATGATATATAATCAATGAGAAAAGAGGCGCATCTCTTTTTCCACCTAAGAGCATTTCAAACAGTTTAATGTCTTCCACAAGGGTCAACACTTCGTATTAAAATTTCGATTTCTGGTTAGAATTTTAACATTTTATAAGGTGTTGCAGATCTTCAAGTCATCGCATTGATATTTAATTATTCATTTATACATTTTGACCAATAAAAAATGTAAATATTGACTATTGAGTCTAAAATGGAGATAGATCATTGCTATGCAAACATTTCTCCTAAGAGATTTAAGGAAAAATAACATACTTTTTTAGATACTTATATTTAATTACTCTATGGCATTGGAGAATTATTGCGTTAAGACTTAAGTAGTATATGTTTACAACTAAAGCTCACAAAATTGTATTAATATATTTGCAAATATCTCAGAAACTGCTGCTTTTATAAAAATATATGTCAAATAAAAGTTTTTTATTTCTAATAGTCCTACAATTTTGCAATGATAAGTTGTTTAGTTTCTCCAATAGTTGTGGAGATACGGAAATTAACGCTTCTGTAATGTACCCTAAAAATCATTTTCATAGGAAAATGAAAATAGCCAGTTTATTTATAATCTTAATCAACGCCTAGATACGAATTTTAATCAAAATCGTTTGAGCAGATTTTGAGAAAACCAAATTTTTCTCTTTTCGCCCTTCAGTAAACTACCCTTAATTTTAAGTTTTTATAGACACACAGACAGACGGCATTGCAAAGACTATTTTTTAGGGTTCGGGGGGTCATGAGACGTCGACATCCATCAACATTTCAGGTTAGTTTTTTTTACGGTCGCAATACTTAAACTTTAATGTCCAAAAAGTTAAAAAAATATATATAATTGCGTATAGATTGAAAGTTATTGATTTTATAAAAATATGTTTCGGATAAAATATCTGTATTATAAATATATATACATATTTGTAATGCTAAGTAATTTCATATCTCAAATAGTTTCGGAGCTATTATAAAAAATGTTAATTTACGCATCAGACCGGAGCCCTTAAAGCCATTTTGCCGAAATATTGAGAGTAGCCATTTTGTTTGGAATATTTATTAATGTTCATAAATGAAATTTAATCAAAATCGTTAGAGCCGATTTTGAGAAAATCGACTTTTTCTCTTTTTTCCCTTCAGTAAACTATCCTTAATTTTAGGGGTAGATATCCAATTCCAAAAACCCCTCGGGGCAACCCTATGAAAACCCTAGATATCAAGTTTCAGCTCAATCGGTAAAATAGTTTAGGCTATAGTTGAAGGTACAAACAGACAGACAGACAGACAGACGGAAATTCAAAAACCAATTTTTCAGGTTCAGGAAGTCATGAAACGTCAAAATTCATCAAAATCTCGAGTTCGAATTTTTTGACGATCACCATACTTTCTCTACCTGTAAGATAGAGAGAAAGTAAAAAGAGAAAGAAATGGAAAAAGTTTAAAAAAGAAGACTGTATGAGGCTAAACAACGAGTTAAGGAGAGAAACAGATAAAGCTAGGAAATATTATATAGATAAGTATTGCAATGAGATTATGGAAATGCAAAGAAAAGGAAGATATGACCTCATGTACCAGAAAGCAAAGGAACAGAGGGAAATGAAAACAAAGGTGTGCGAACAATATGAATAGAAAAGCCTAAACGTCAGATGGTGACGGATCATTAAGAGGTCCTTACGATTTGGGAGCGATATAGAAGAATTTCATGCCAAGGTAAATCGACCAGGAAATCTAGAGATGAAGCCGAGGAAGAAGTAGAAGAAGACGAAAAAGGACCCAGCATTTTAAAGAGAGAATTGGAGGGAGTCATAAAGGACATGCAAAGAAGGAAAGCTGTTAGATATGATGAAACACCAGCCAACCCTCTGAAGCAAATGGGAAACGACGGATTAATGGCTCTGTCAAAACTTATAAACATGATCTGCGAAAGAGGAGAATGGCCCAAGGACTTTCTAAACGTAATCATGGTGGCTCTAAGGAAAAAGAAGCAAGCCAATAAATGCAGTGACCACCGAACCATCAGCTTCAACTCTCATGTGGGGAAGATCGAGGCAAGAATACTCAACAGGTGAATGGAATGGAAAATAGAAAGTGTGATAGAAAAAGACCAATTTGGATTCAGAAAAGGAAAAGGAACCAAAGATACCATCGGTATGTTGAGAATAGTTTCAAAAAGAGTACTGGAAGCCAAGGAAGAAGTCAATATGGGTTTAATTGACTGGAAGAAGGCGTTTGATAGAGTGACGTGGAAGAAACTGATGGAAACACTCAAGAAGACAATCCTGTAACTGGGACAGTGAGTGAAGGTGAAGCTAAATGATGGAGAGACTTGCAGCGTAGACTGGAAGACAGGGGTGTTGTTTTTCACATAGTCTGTTCAAATTGTGTGGCGAGTGGCTGGTCAGGAAAACCCTAGATGAGCGTGGCAACTTAGGATAGGAGGATGCTTCATCAAAACAATAAAATATGCTGATTATCTAGCCTTGCTTGACAGAAATAAAGAAGAATTTCAGTAAATGATGGACCGGCCAGTGGAGATAGAAAATATGGCATGGAGATCAACATTGAGAAGTCAAAATTTATGGTGATTTCAAAAAATTAAGAGCCTCTGTGAATCAAAATTGAAAACCAGGAGTTGGAAAACGTAGAGAAGTTCAAGTACCTGTACAGCCTGCTGACAAAGGATACCTACTACACTAAAGAAATTAGGTCAAGGATCGCCTTGGCCAAGGAAGCTTTCAACAAGAAGAGGTTACTGCTGACCAGCAAGATGAATTTGAAGCTGAGGAAGAAACAGATGAAATTCTATATTTGTAGTATCGTACTCTATGGAGCAGAAATTTGGACTCTTAGGAAGAAGGAAAAGAAATAATTGGAGAGCTTTGAAATGTGGTGCTTAGGATGACTTGAGAAGATCAGGTGGACAGACAGGGTGACAAATGAAGCAGTCCTAGGAAGATTGGGTGAGAAGAGACAAATTTTTCATGTGATTCTTCAGCGCAAAGCAAACTTGATCGGACACATTCACATTCTTCTTCAGGACATCATAGAAGGAAAGGTTGAGGAAAAGAGTATCTTAGGAAGAAGGAGGATTCAAATACTTGATGACTTGAAGGAAAGAAGAAAGTTCTGGGATCAGAAGGAGAAGGCAGAGGACAGGGTGCATTGAAGGTCTAAGTTTCACTGACAAAAGAAATATATTGGTCGTAAGACAGAACATCTAATAGATATAAGCGTGTATATATAAATGTATATATATATAAATGTATATATTTATATATATATAAATGTATTTATACGTTTGTATTCATAAACATGAACGTGTATATATATTAATATTATTATTTAGATATATTATATTTTCTTTGTAATTATTAGAAGACTTAAAACAAGTGGCATTGATTGCTCAAACTAAGCGTCAGAAAGGATGAATAAATGAAAAAAATATTTCCTCCTTAGTGTTGAGTGAGGATAGTAAAACCACAGAGGGACCCATGTGTGAGAAATACCCGGCTGAGATTCAAACCCCAAACTCTCACTGACAGCTGTAGTGCAATGCAAATCTTACGCATTAGACCACTTGGCCACCATTGTGGATGTTTAATTAATTTTTTTTAATTTTCCTGGGTTAAGGATGCAAAATGCAGAATAAGCAGATTATTTATTATTTCTTTAGTTATTAAGTCAACCATTAGTATAACTTTATGACTTATATCTTCTAGAAAACTCATCAACAAGTAATTTTAGTAAAAAGAGCTAAATCTAAAAAAAAAAAGTTTACAAATACAACAATACCAATAGAAAATATACAAACAACTGAAGCCTTAAATACGTTGAAGTAGAGTATGAAATTTCTTCCCCTTCTTTCGCACCACGTATTGTCTAAATTTCTTACCTCTCCAGGGATCATATAAATGTATCTGAGAAGTTGTTTGATAACTTATAAAGCACAATATCTTAACCATTACTCCCATCACTGAAGCGGACTTCAAATATATATTAATAATATTAATATTGTACTAAAGATTATTTTTTGAATTTCATGTTCACTTCTAATTTTAATCTAAAAATCAATTGTATTTATCGTTCTAAACAATAATTCCTAATCAATATAGCAGACGGGCTCATACATTTATTCTTATATTTATAAATATCTGTATCGTCAGTACCATAAAGTCAAGATTTAATCTTCTTTGTAGAAGCGAGGATCTTACAGAGTTGTGGTTACAAGGAATAGAGTGGTCATCGAATGGATGATACCGGCGCTTAAGGACGTCAAGAAAGCTAACACGACTGCGCCCTCCCTAACACAAATGAGATAAGCGTGCTAATGTCCCGCCTGAAGGCAAACTGACCGAGTGTTACAAATCGCCTTGGGTAACCCCCGCCCTTACTCCTCTGACCCCTTAGAGTCCACTTTACATGAGCAAGTGTTGGAGACACGAGGTGGGGTGAAGGGGATGGGACGGGGGTGAAGATAACTCACCCTCTCCACGGATCTGATGTATGGCTACAGGACTGAAAGAGGGAGCATCGTACCCATAACACATGTACAGCCATTTACCAAACCAAAACTCAAACAAATACAGAATCTGCACCATTGGCTGGACGTACAAAGTTTTCACTATTTCATTTCACATGCTATATCAATTTTTGAGCATATATATATATGTATATATGTATATATATATGTATATAAATATGTATATATATATAATATGTAGAGATTCCTAGCACCAAATAAATATAATTAAACTAGATATATGGTTAATCTATCCTTTAGCCCTTTAAGAAATACCGTACTTCTTTTCACTTTCGAAGCAAACTATTTATTTTAATGAATTTTCTTAGACTAAACCATGAACATTTGACTTTTAAATAATTTGCACACATCTTAATTTATGTTTTTAAAATAATAGATGGTGAATCAAAATGTATATTAGGTAGATATATATAAATAATAAGTGTCACAGAGTACGATTTGTAAATTATTACATCTTCATTAGAACACATTCATTTAGAAATGTCAAAATATTTTGTAATGATTTCTTAAAGGTGTAAACAGATCATAGAATAAATATAATATTTTTTAATTTAAAATAAGGGTTGATAACTACTTAATTTAATGGTTAGTTAAGGAAGAGACTGTAGAAGTGTGGCTAAACCAAAGATAAACTATTTCAACTTCACCCAGGTAGGATTAGAATATTGATCTTCCCTTCAACGGAAACCCAAGTACAATTCAGGTGAAATGCTTCGACTGCTTTGTCACAAGTTGTGGTTGTATTTTATTTTTGTTCCGCCTCTTTACACTCATCCGGAATACACACATTTAATTAACAGTAAACCATTTAAGTGGCCGCATGGTTTAAGGTGCTATCCTCGCAGTGGACTAGACCACCTTTGACGGGGAGATTGAAGTTCGGATCTCGGTCGAGTGTACTTAGGGAGGTTTTTTCAAAAATAGTTTTCCACTATCACTCTTCACGCAAATGCCGGTACACTTCCTCTAAATATAACCTTCCCTATCCCTAAAACCACTAGCGTAGTTAGTATGTAAGAGTATATCCCTAGCGGGTAGTAATAAGAAGTGTGAAATTAACACTATTTTTTATTTTTGCACTGCGTTTTACTACCCGTTTAGGTTACACGCGTACGTACTAATCACACTAATGAGTTAGGGCTTAGGTTGGCTTAATTTAGAGGAAATACTTCCACATTTGTGTTGAGGGAGAGTGGAAATCTATATAGGTAAAACTATCTTCAGTGCCCCCGACCGGGATTGAACCCTGATCTCCCCGTCTTTGGCAGTCTAGTCCAACACGAGATTAGTACTTGAGATCTGAACCCCGGACTCAGTTTCACTGACAAACTTGACTAAAAAAAATTGACATTAATATGCATGTTCCACCGATATGGAAAACAAGTATTTTATCCTGATCTCAAAATTTTATCAGCAGCTATTCATGTTTAGTTAAAACATTTTTAAAAATGGCTTGATGTGTGAAAATAAATATATGTGTTGCGAAAAAGTAGGCTACCACAAAATGAAACAATATACTTACCTTGCGTACAATAAATTTTTCTTATGAAAACTATGATTAGTAACCATAGCTATTTTCAAAGAAGTGTACTTTTAAAAATAAAACTATTGTTCACTACACACATTTTTAACCACCTTTTTTAATTGATAGAGGAAATAATTGAAATTTCTATAAAAAATCACATTTAAACTTAAAAAACATAGGTGATATCAGTATATGAAGTAAACATTTTAATAGTTTTTTATTTTATGGAATTTGAATGGACTCTACTAGTAAGAAAGTAAATATAGCCAAAGCATAAAAAGAATTTAAGAAACTGATCTAGTTAATAAAATATTAAATATCTATATATGTTAATCATTTGATAAAGACAAAATTGTATCATTATTTCCACAACAAATTTTGTTTATATAAAAGATCATATAGTTTTTTTAAGTACTTGGTTTGGTTTTAAACAAATATATGAAAATAATACAATTACTTCTACTTATAAGTAATAATTTTTTGTATTTTCAAAAATTCTAAGTAACAAAATATTGAATTATTACATTTAAGCCAGACAGTTTCTTATAATCATTTCTACCTAGAAAGTTAAAGACTCCCAAATCATGTTTTTAAACTCGAACTAACTTAATTTATTTGGTATCGTGAGAGACCATAGTGGAAGAAATATGTTTTTAAGCTGATGGTTAAAGACGCCATTGGAGAGGTGTTGGAGGGAAATTTAATGTCGTTTAAGGCGTTAGTGTGTGATGGCAAGCTTAGAAGATGGTATGTTATAAATTGTAATGAGATCTATGGCGGTCTTTTAAGGGAGTATATTTGAGAAATGTCAGTGACATAGGAAGTGGAGGTAAGAAAGTAAGTTGTTTTGAGTTTGAGTTGAGATAACAGGAGATTGGAGGAATTATATGGAAATATATAGTGGTGTAGGAATATAGAATGTATAGAGGATGGAGAGATTAGCCTTTATTGGGTAGGTTGGGGTAGGAGTGCTTGGATAGGAGTAAAGATTTTGTGGAGGTGTTTTTTGAATGTTGTGGCTAGCTATAAAGGAGTGAGACAGGTAGTAGCTTGGAATATGGTTTGATGAAAGGCAATGGTTAAAAAGTCGGTGTTAAAAGAGGATTTGGTTGAGAAAAGAATGTTTGGAAACATTTGAGAGGAATTCTTAAACGTAGAAAGTAGTGGTTAAATAGGCAGTGTTAAGAAATGTAATATTTGGGTATTTGTTTCAATTTCAATAGACTGGAAAGTATTAGAGATATTGACAGTGAGCGATTATTTTAAGGAAATGGTCATAAAGTGTTGTGAGATGAATTTTTATTGGAATGATTCACATATTATGTAAAAAATTAAGATGCAATAATATAACATGCGTTTGTGAAAAAAGGATGACATATTTGAGGTTGGAATTATAGAGAAGCTATTGGAATATTCGTTTGTAGTAAAATAATAGTATAGAAGGTGTTGATTGGAGAGACAGAAGTGGGAAAAGAAGAGTTAGCATCTTCAGTTCTAAGCCTGAATGAAAAGGAGAGGCTAGAGAGACAATGGCGGAAGAGCTTGTGATGGAAAAACAGTTTATGCCTGTATTGGATCTCAAAGGTTCAAAACCATGGATTGATGTAGATTTAGAATAGGTCATAATGGTGGTGGTGTTTGTAAATATAGAGGTATACAAGACAGTGTTGGAAGAGGCTGTTAGATTAAAAAAAAATTTTAGAAGAGATTGTATGGTAGGAAGTAATGTAAGAGATTGCTGGAGAATATTGTGGGTGGGGAAGTATTGATTTTGGAAATGGGGGTGTTAAATATAAGATTAAATAAATTGATATTTTGAGAAATAATAAGTTAATAGGTTTTCGTGGCATGAAGTTCAGTGGAAATGGTGGCAGGCGAAATGAATGCCTTGCGAGTGGGAATGTGTTAACTTGAAGGCCATTAGCTTGTGAGGTGGTTGTGAAATAGGCAGTGTTGGCTGATGTAGTGCTTTGGACAGGTGGCTTTGAAGAGCAGTAGTGTTGGAGACTTGATTAAGAAAATTATTTAATTTGAAGATTTTTTTCTAACGTCATAGGCATCAAAGACACTGGGAGAGCTACAACAGTATTTGAAGGGGCCTTACATAATTGGTGGTACGGATTAAAACTAATGCATAGGTAAAAGTAAATTATACTCGTGAAGGTAATTTTTAAGTGCTCAAGCTGGTCAAAATCTCTTAATTTGTTCAAAGTTATAAATAAGCACTCTACACGCGTATAAATGTACTGTAAATATTATTATCGTATTGTTTTACTAATGTGTAGCAAGGACTTAATTAAAAACAGTATTTAAGTGTATTAACTGTTTAGTTACTATAATTATACCTATTCATATTTAAGATTAAAATACCCGCAAAAACGCTTGCATAATGTTATTCCAATGTTCCTCTCAATATCTTGAATTGTTCTTTCCTCCTTGGCCACTGACCCTTGTTGCTATGAGGGATACCCAGGCAAAACCCTGGCAGTCGGAGGGGAGAAGATGAAGGAAGGGAAGAAGAGGAAATCGTAGTCCAAGAGGCACTTAATCATTTGACACAGGGAAAGGGGCAGTTTTGAGATAGCTTCCTTTAATTTGTATCCGTAAATCAAACATTTAAATTGCTGAGTTATGGAATACATTCTTGGACCAAGATATTTGTTTTTCTTATATGATCCCTTCTTATTTGATCAAAAATTGTTTAAGAGAAATATATTTTAGGTTGTTTGCAATATAATTCAAACCTATTAACCTAAACTACTTGTTCCCTCTCCTTAGTTTAATTGTTGATAAGGACTTTTTATGTATAAATACTTTAATATAATTTGACAGCAAAAATCTGACATAACTAAGACTAGAATTTCATTTAAAAATTCAATCTAATATGCATTATAGGACAAATAATAGACAAGCTTTTTAAAATAAATGGTACGGCACACCGCACAGACTTTCTCTCTCTTTCTATAAACTCGTAAGATTTCTGAACGGAATAATGTACATTGTATCATCACCACTCCACATAAGAACACGCATAAAATAATATACAATGATATATAATCAATGAGAAAAGAGGCGCATCTTTGTCCACCTAAGAGCATTTCAAACAGTTTAATGTCTTCCACAAGGGTCAACACTTCGTATTAAAATTTCGATTTCTGGTTAAAATTTTAACATTTTATAAGGTGTTGCAGATCTTCAAGTCATCGCATTGATATTTAATTATTCATTTATACATTTTGACCAATAAAAAATGTAAATATTGACTATTGAGTCTAAAATGGAGATAGATCATTGCTATGCAAACATTTCTCCTAAGAGCTTTAAGGAAAAATAACATACTTTTTTAGATACTTATATTTAATTACTCTATGGCATTGGAGAATTATTGCGTTAAGACTTAAGTAGTATATGTTTACAACTAAAGCTCACAAAATTGTATTAATATATTTGCAAATATCTCAGAAACTGTTGCTTTTATAAAAATATATGTCAAATAAAAGTTTTTTATTTCTAATAGTCCTACAATTTTGCAATGATAAGTTGTTTAGTTTCTCAAATAGTTGTGGAGATACGGAAATTAACGCTTCTGTAATGTACCCTAAAAATCATTTTCATAGGAAAATGAAAATAGCCAGTTTATTTATAATCTTAATCAACGCCTAGATACGAATTTTAATCAAAATCGTTTGAGCAGATTTTGAGAAAACCAAATTTTTCTCTTTTCGCCCTTCAGTAAACTACCCTTAATTTTAAGTTTTTATAGACACACAGACAGACGGCATTGCAAAGACTATTTTTTAGGGTTCGGGGGGTCATGAGACGTCGACATCCATCAACATTTCAGGTTAGTTTTTTTTACGGTCGCAATACTTAAACTTTAATGTCCAAAAAGTTAAAAAAATTATATAATTGCGTATAGATTGAAAGTTATTGATTTTATAAAAATATGTTTCGGATAAAATATCTGTATTATAAATATATATACATATTTGTAATGCTAAGTAATTTCATATCTCAAATAGTTTCGGAGCTATTATAAAAAATGTTAATTTACGCATCAGACCGGAGCCCTTAAAGCCATTTTGCCGAAATATTGAGAGTAGCCATTTTGTTTGGAATATTTATTAATGTTCATAAATGAAATTTAATCAAAATCGTTAGAGCCGATTTTGAGAAAATCGACTTTTTCTCTTTTTTCCCTTCAGTAAACTACCCTTAATTTTAGGGGTAGATGTCCAATTCCAAAAACCCCTCGGGGCAACCCTATGAAAACCCTAGATATCAAGTTTCAGCTCAATCGGTAAAATAGTTTAGGCTCTAGTTGGAGGTACAGACAGACAGACAGACAGACAGACGGAAATTCAAAAACCACTTTTTCGGATTCAGGAAGTCATGAAACGTCAAAATTCATCAAAATCTCGACTTCGATTTTTTTGACGATCACCATACTTTCTCTACCTGTAAGATAGAGAGAAAGTAAAAAGTTTATATCTCAGTGAATGTTATTAATGAATTTATAAATATATTTAAAAATTACAGATGTATTGCCTTGGTAAACACATAAAAGTGAAAAAATTTAATTCCAAAAAGATGTTTTTGCTTTACAACTGGGCAATCAAAATTTTATATTCTAACAATACAAACACAAAAATAGTTAATTTTCAACTTAAATTCCTATTTGTTGTCTAAAATTCTAATTATGTATTTTTTTAATGTATATAATAAGTATAAATAAAATATGTTAATCTTAAACTTCTATTTAACACAGCCATAATTACTAGTAATATTTTAAGATAATAATATAATACCGGAATATTAAACCATATTTTGTAGGAAAGAGAAACATGATAAAAAAGGAGACTAGATTTGTTTGAATGGCCGGGCTAATAATGTTGACAGTTGTTTAGGATTTTTTATAAATCTAGACCATAAAATTGATTTTACATACAAAAACTGTTTCTATACACATGTATAAGCTGTTAAAGATACACCTTAACGAACTATTGAAAGATCGTTCCTTCAGGAATGACAAAAAGTATAATAATGTATAAGCATTTAACTCCTCATATAGCTCTCCAGGCACTGTACGTAGAAACTTTCAACACAATTTAATGGTATTACCATAGTTTTCCGGATGTAAGCGTATAGGGATGCTTTATTACTTTTGTTCAAACAAGCTATATGTGCAGTTTGGTCTATGCGTTCCCGAACACCCTGTGTATGTGCGTGTTTATATATAGACCTTTTTAGCACCGCGTCCTTCTAACTTTTCGGGTTATACGCTTATATACTAAGTAAACTATTGTGTTAGGGACAAGCAAGATTTAATTTATATTATTTGTATCTGAATTTGCGTGGATGGAGGGTAGAAAATTATTTTGTTAAAACCAACCCTCGTACACCGACCGAGATCAGATTCTTGATTTTCCCGTAATCATTAGTCCACTATATTGCTAGAGGGATGCCTTAATCCATACGGCCACTTAAGCAGGTATATATCCATATGTTAGTTACACTAAGGTAATAAGGATGACGAAAGAAGAATTGTATATGAAATGTATGCATATTTGCCTTGAGCGATAGTGGGAAACCATCTAGGTAAAACAATAATTGGGATTCGAGCCCCGTCACTATCTTTATTAGAGTTGGTTCACAAGAAGGTAGATACTCAGTTTTCGTTCCTATAGTTATACATTACTAGTAGAAAAATAGTTAATTTTACTTGCTACCACCCACTCTACTACCTCTTAGCTACGGCCACACTAGACTAAAAGGAAAGTGGGTTGTAAACTAAAAGTTATAAAGAAGTAAGACATCAGCAACAATTAAATAACAATATGAATGTTTTATTTAAGATAACAACAATTGAAACAATAATATACATGGTCTCGAAAATCCATCGGGGGTATGTTGAAAATCATGTTAATAATAAAGCGCAGTTTGATCATACGATTCTTTCCAAACATGAAACATATCCTTATGTAAACTAGGTCAGTCTGGAAGGGACAACAGCTCAACTAAACTACACTATGTCAGTTTCACCACTGTGAATATTGACAAAATAACTTTAAACTTTGACAATTAGAACAAATCATAACTTTATAAATATCTTGTAAGATATTTATTTGACTACAAAAAAAGAGCCTAATGGGCATCTTTGAAATAGTTACAAAGGTGTCTGCTTAACTACATTGAACACAGACAGAATAGATACCAAAGTTAATATAATATCACACATATATTTCAATAAACACGAGAGTTTGGCTTACCGGCTTTAAGTCAAACTCCCACAGGAATATTAAATGTCGACAAAACAAAAGACGTTAACAAGATTTCTACTTGTTAATAATAAAAAAAAGACATACAAAAAAATTATTAAGTATAAATCAATCAATCAGCAAAACTTTACGTTATTTTAATATGTAATTCAAATATCAATCAAATAAGAACACATGATAAAAAGGGAATTTACATTTACTTAGTCTGCAAAATTCAGTCAATTTAAATTAAATACTTCTAACAAAAATAAGTTTATAAATGTGGCAATCTAATATTTTAAGTGACTTCACAGAGACTAGCGCCCAAGTGGCGGAAAAAAGAATTAGGTGTCTCATAACAAAATTTAGTATTATAAACCAAAAAACTTTTAGTAAATAATTTACGTTGCCTATTCCGGGTTGTACCAAAAATTACTTTACTTTATTTCAAAATTGAACAAGCCATAGTTCAAGTCTATTAAAATAATATCGATAAATTAATATAAACAAAATACGTAATCATCCTGTAAATGTCCAAGTCCAGGACAGGACTTCTCCAGACCACATCAGATATAAATGTTTAAGACATGACTTCTCCTGAAAGCGTTAAATAATAGTAGTCTAAGACATGACTTCTGCTGAAGGCGTTGAATATTAATAGTCACTTGGTTTTCAGAACCTCCAGGTTTATATAGTGTTTCTAGACACTTGAGGTTGGAAGGGGGGATGTCCATATTGGTCGATGACGTCCCATCGGTCATTTCGATGGATGCAGAACAGCACGTAGTCCTTTGATCAGGCTAGGATTGGCGGGCCTGTCTCGATCACGCACTCGAGTGGTGATGAGATCTGTTAGACTAGTACACCTGTGACGTACACATCATGTCATGTCTTGATGGTTGATACCGTCTTGCACGCCGGACGCCAGGATAGTCACAGCTTAGTTGTTGAATGAGTCTTGGGTCAGTTCCATCAGAATCACATTTGACCCGTCCGCTCAGAACTTCATTTGCTGGCTCACCAAGACTTGTTTTTCCCACTCTTCATTCTAGGACGCGACGTGTATACTCCAGTCTTGAAGGTTGTTCTAGCCAGAAGATACAAAGGGCAAGTACATGAACAGTTTGTGATTGCGGGGAGTTTATTCTTATTTGATTTTGTTTAATATTGTTCTTGATATAGACTGAATCTATATGGGACTACAACAGAGAAGCTTACTATTGTAGGAAGTTTTTTAATATTGAGGTTTCATTAGGAGTGGGTAGTATGACTCGTAAGGAAAACCTTTGCGTGAGGCAATAATAACCAATTAATCTAAATTTAAAGTCTAATGTCCAAAACATGCCTCAATACAAAACCAAAACTAATTGCCTAGGAAAATTAAATAGGTATAAATATTAACTAATAAATATGCTGAAGCACTATCCAAATCGGTCCCTACATAACTATGATTCAATTTAACAGCTCCCCGGTTTACAAATAAAATTGAATAATATAAAATACTGTTCCAATATAACGTATTCTTACATTTTGTGCGTCCCTTAATCCTATATGCATCAAAGTGTGCTCGTTGCTTGCCGGGTACACGCTTATATTCAGATTAGCACAGCAGGGAAATAGTGGGAGGGAGGATACACATGTTCAATGATGTCACCATCAGCAAGTAAGGGTCATTTTCCCTCATTGGCGCCTGCGCACTGCGTCAAGAGGGCAATAATAAGGGTGGTAGGGAACACCACGTGATCACTCAAGAGTGCTCCTTCCTTCAATTTTGGCGCATGCACCATGTCCACCTCTCGGAAAAACAGAGCTAAACTACGTAACACTGTGAGGTATCAGTTTAGTTATTGATGAACGGAGTGTAGATGTGCTTGGAGGATCCATGTGCGGTGCTGGTTTCCAGGTTAAACGGGGTAAGTGTGAATACACCCTTAGGTGGTGGAGGCTATGTGGCGATGAAGTTTGTAGCCATGGTACATTGGCACCGGTATTGGTAGCTGTATACGATTAGAAACAAGCCTAATGGCCAAAAATACTAATAGGGTACTTAGTTATATTCTTAATCTTGCTTCTAATTATACTGATTTAAAGATATAAAAATAGCAGTGGTCCTTTTATATTCTTATCATAGGAACTGCAAATGGCATGTGACAAGATTTCTCATTCAACCAACTACTAAGCCTAGCTACACACAAAGCACAACAGATATGAGGGGCCTAATATTTGTCCTTATTGCCCATTTTACACCCAAAATAGAGATCGCACTATTTTTGAACCAAAGGAGTAATGCTTCTTCTTTGATACTGAATGTCAATTTACCACATACGTAACCAAAATTGAATGGGTGATTTACATAGTTAAAAAATTGATATGGAGAATATTTACACTTTATAAACGTATATCTCACAGAGAAGTATGCATAATAAACAAATACTAACATTTTCATCAGCCAAAAAAATAATTAAGTCAAGAGACAAACTCACACATGTTAGGTGTTGTTCACGTGTAAACCAGAACTCAACTGCAGCTCTAGAAAGCCACACTACGTAAGATTGTATTATCCTGACACACGGTGTTTCATTGGTTTGCCCCATTGCTGGTTAAGCACCGTTCTATTCATTAATCATACATAGTAGATTACCCTACTTGCTTTTATGCTTGGACATAAACAAATGATTCATGGGATAAAACTAATGCATTTAAAATTATAATTTGCTCATTTTAAAAGGCTTAAAACAAAAAAAACACAATTCTACAAAGCTAAGAAAACAAAACATTCAACAGGCTGTTTTGAGCAAACGGTATAAATTGCTTAGAAACAAGCATGGCAGTTACAAAAAAGTGGAGCACTTAGGAAAAATCCTAAACTCATCCTTGGAATTGGCACCCAAAAATACATAAGAATCCGCCAGTAAATTATTCCTCAACTGAGCACAGTAGTAATTAGTTTTAAGAAAACAATCCCATCTTTATCCGGTAATTTCATAAAATGTAAGGAGCGTTAATTGTGAGTGCTACTTAATCAAGATCTGTCTTATCACACCTATCTAGAAGGATCGTGTAAGATTATGAGGGGTTAAATTAGGGATACGTTGTACTTACTTACTCTATGGCATCATGAACTCGAAAGTTAATTGCCGCACTTACATAAGTAGGCTAACTATCTCTATATTGAGCTATTTCTATCCAGTCATCCTCATTAGACCCTATATGTTCAGGTCCATTCTAATATAATCCTCCAAATGAGTCTATGTATTCCCAGTGGTTTTCCAGTCAACACAATGAATAGGGCTTTAGATTCCCCTATTCTCACTTCCTGTCCTTCATTATCTTAACATTGTCTTGGGATGAGTGTAGGTTATGTAACTCACCATTATGTAACCTCCTCCACTCCCCAGTATCTTCATCCCATTTTGGGACCTATAGAGAACCAACTGGTATCACTATGGTTTTGTATATGATGAGTTTTTAATTCCTTGATAACAGGTGAGATGCCAACTTCTTAACGCCCGACTGTATTATTTTCCTAGTTTCAACTCTAATATCTTTATTGTTAGTTAAAATTGTTCCTAAATATTTTAAATCATTAACAATGTCAAATGATGTGCTGTAAGCAGTAATCTCTAAATTATCGTCCTTAGTATGTGTTATCTGTGTGATTATTAATTTAGTCTTTTCTGAGTTCACTTTTAAGCCAATATCCTTTCTAGCTTCTAATGAAATGTTTGTATTTCTTGCTACAGCTTCCCTATAACGTATTAATACTTAACAAAGCTAAATTATATGTGTATCCTAGTACCTACTTCGTACCATTTAGTATCTACTACCTATATTAAATTTGTCATTTTTTATTCAGACAAATTCATTTAAAGTTTCTTTAAATTTAAATTAAACAATCTAATTTACTCAAATTGAAATGTTGTGAATACATCACTATTGGTAAAGCATGGCAGTAGGCATAAGTTACATTACACTGATAATATATTTATAAACATCAACTTGAATTGTCCAATTTATTACAGTTTCTACGTATGAAAGATTTTATGACTTCGTGAATGAAATGATCATAATTATTATGATGACTTAAAGTCTAACTTGATAAACGCCAGTGAGCATTAGGACTAAATGTCAAAATCATTTAGTATGACTTGCCAGTTTGGTTTAATGAGGTCACCCCCTTCCCCTAAATGGAATCACACTCTCTTTCTACGTATTTTTTTTATAAGATTATAACTTCATAAATTGTTTAATATGAATATATATAACACCATGATAGCCCAAACACCAAGATTTGTGGATAAGTTTACTAAAATAATATCAAATAATTTTCTTTAAAATTCTGAAAGAAAAGTATAAAATAAATCAAATATTTTATTTTTACCAGCCATATAAATAATATAAAATAAATGACTTAATTTCTTTTAGTACAAATAAAGTAATATTTTTACTCCCCTTTTGTAAAGTAATAAAAAAAATTGTTTTAAAAAAGGATGATATAACTACTATTTTGTAAATATTTATATCTACATTTTACGACTTAGTTGGTTCGTACATATTTTGAAAAACTATGATGTGTTGGAAGTTTTTATAACTTAATTAGACTCGTTGCCTATCTCGTTCTTCTCACAGCTCAATAAATCCACGTGCGGGTGATGAAAGCCCAACTTGTCCGCCTCCTCTATTACCTGCAGTAATATTTGCATGAGAAGTGCTTTGCTCACATTATCTTTAAACTACTGAATCAATAAATTTCAAACTATACTTTATTTTTCAAACAATTTAACAGATTATTTCAACTGACAGTTTAGTTTTACTTTAATGAAAGTTCATATAACAATAAGACGGGTTAAGAAATTGCAAACAATATGTTAGGCCTAATTAGAACTATATATTTTTCTTGACATTCTTCTCAAAAGAAGTATTATAATAAAAATGTCTTGTATCATTATATTTTAATGATTCTACATTTCATCATTGTATGATTGATAATATTTAGATACAGTTTGTAATTCGTTCAGAGTTTTCTTTAAATGCGATACATTATATCACACGAGGTTTTGTTTTTAGTGTACATAGGTAGAGTTCTTATAATCCTTAATAAAAAAGTTGTCTTAGTTTTTTAATATAAATGTAATATTCACATATATCTAGTATAATATTTTCACATATGTTTCTTTAAGGATTAATGTTGAAAGTGCAACTTTTAATAGTATAAACATAGCTATATTAATAATATTATCACATTAATTTAAAACATATACCTTAAACAAATTAGTTACAAGCTCATATTTTGCGCAAAATTTTCACTTAGTAGCCCTCATTTAAATTTTAAAAGTCTTTAAGAAGCTGAAAGGATTTAAGCTAAATTTCAGTAAAAAAAATAACCATCCAATTTTACAGTATTGTTGGTTTCTTTAGTCTGCACTAGTGGTTTTGTTTCCATTTGCCATTTGAATTTTGCAAGGAACTTTATTCTTTGGCATTTTACTCACTCAAATTGAAAAGAGATAATTGAGCAAATGTGGACTCAATTAAATACAAAAATTGTGAGTGCATATTGCATTAATCAATGCTTTGAACAAACGTTCTCATCTTGAACATGAAAAGTTTAAGATCGTTTCAGAAAGGCATTTCTTGACGCAGGACTGCCATTTTAACCAATTGTTCAACGGATTCTTTTTATTTTGGCATCATGTGGAGCTTATGAAGCAATAAATAAATAATCCCACCAACAAACATAAATGTTAATGGAATTTAAAATATTCGCAAGGTTATGTTGTAGCTTTAAAATATCCAAATTATATTTTTAATTATTTAATAATGATTTTACAATTTTGATTGTCAAAATCCTCAAATTAAAATAAATTATTTGATGTGAAATACCGGCATGGTGAAGTTTATACTTTAAAATTGAATATTTGAACCCTTTTAAAGGTCATAAAATTTAATGTGTGTATTGTGTCAGTATTTAATAACGCAATTTAAATCATATTTGGTCACTAGTCTGGCGTGAAAAGTAAAAGCATTTAAAATTTGGAACTATTAAACTAATTTCTCAAAGAATATTTTCTTTGAAATCTGAATCTCCTAGCTACAATTTTATATTAAACAACTATTTGACATTTAAAAAAAATATTTTTTTTATCGAACTTGTTTAGGGTACTCATGAAATATTGACTGAGATTTCTAGACTATCTATTTTGATATGAATTATTTTAAAATAAATAATTATCAGCTGCAAGTGCTCAGCATTCCCTGGGTGAAATTATTTTTCTTATGAAATATCGTTGTAATAAAGGTTGAAATTTCTCTATGGTGAGAACTTTTGAACGAAAATAAACCACTACTACATTCAACAACATATGTATATTTATAATTATCAATATTGAATACCTTCATTACAGAACTATCTGGCACTCACGTGATGCATTTCATCAAGTTCATTTTATAATTATGTAAAAGTAAAAAAAAAATGGCAGCGTTACTTTACCATTAGTTCTTAAGTAAAGTTACATCTTTATGGGGATTTTTTTGTAGTCACCCATACCAGCAGATGTCGCTTCAAGGGAATTAGACTTATAGTATATTTAAATTAAAAATAGAGGCCTGAGGTGCAATTCTTATAGTATCCCTGAGTAATAATACTAATATTCCAAATCAAATACCCTTTGGTTTAGGAGTTAACTACTATTATGGTGCTTAGAACATCATATTTGCAAACGAGAAAAATAAGGTAAGCCAAGGTACGTTAGCCAGTGCCAAGTCTTCGTGTTTCGTGTTATTAGATTTTGAATGTCCTCAACATGTGGTCTCATGGTCTAAGGCGTCAAGCTTCTGACAAATGTAAAAGTTAAAAGAAATACGCTACAGCTATTGATTTAAAAATAATAAGTCCAATGTGTACAAAAATAGGTTTCCCTTACTTCAATTGAGGATTTTAAGATTAATAAGTTTATTTGTTTCTTACCCATTCTGTGTACATGTGGTTCAAGGTGTTAATCTCGCAACATGTACAATTTGAAAGAGTTTTACAACCTACAGTTTCCTTAATTAGGTAGGTCTATGCCAATTCTCATCTCTCTATGATTTTTGGTTTATTAGATACCCGAATCAGTAGTAAATCAGGCCTTCAATAATAAAAAGAAATATTCAAGATCCATAGCCTTAGTTTTCCTAAAATTATTCTAATATGTGTAATCTCTCTGGATTTATTGGTGTTAGAGCTACCCGTAATGATGTTTAGGTGGTCTAAGGTGTTAATCTCTGAATATAAATTAAAGTTTTTAAAAATACGCTTTAGTTAACACTTTTAAAATATTAATCTTCAACTATTTATGTAGTGTTTATTGGTCTTGGGGTAAGGTGTTTACAAACTAATATATATTCTATATTGTTTGTATAGTTATTTATTTTGCTACTCTCGAGTTAAAGCTTCCTTTTAATGAAGTACGTTATTAATATTATTTATACATAATAACAATATAAATATATTAGAAAATCAAATAAATATGTAGATCGCTACCTGCGTGATTCTTATTTGCCAAAGAAAAACTATTCAGCTACATATGTGAATAAGAAACAAACAGCCCAACCAAACTAAGATGTGAAATAGATGGTTTCTCATGGTGATCAATCTGTATAGAAAACAATAGTACAAAAGCCCTGTACAATATATTCATAGACTGATAACCGTTACTCACGGGGTGTAAGAAATAATATTTGAAAAATCATCAATTTAATTGTTTTTAACGTCATTGCTTGTCCCTATAAGGATATAGATTGTTGATCAATAGCTTTAAACGTTCTCAAAGGAATTCTAGATAATAAAAAAGTCATTAAAAATGATTAAATACAAACCAGTAATTAAAAAAAAGAAAATCTAAAATGGGTTTCCGAAAAATTAAGGTACTAGAAAATTCCTAAACAGTTTATTTTGTGATTTAAAGTTAAACTTTGTCAGTCAGGTAGAGTAACTAACCTGGACGAACACAAAATTTTAAGAATCTCGATGTGCTTTTCAAATTTTGTAACCCAAAAATAGGGCTCCAAAAGAATTGGGGGCTATGGTAATTCCTAAAAATAACGGAAAAACCACTTTGTTTTGTGGAAAATCCGAATACTTCTACGAAGAAGAAAAACACTCTACAAACAAACGATTATTAAATAAAATATAATTGAAAAGGAGATCCATGGGCGGTGCGATTACGTACTGTAATCATAATTGATGATAAAACCAGGGTCGTGGTCACATTTAAAAAAATTCAATTAATCAAAATATAATGACAGTTCAGTAAACCGTTATATTTTATCATTTTTATTTTATTCCCAGACACGCGCTTTCGTGACCGAATGGTAAAAGGTGTCACTCTCAGAATAGACTGGACTACCGAGAACGGGAAGGGTTAGGGTTTTAATCTCATTCGAACTGAGGGTGTTTATTCCCACTCTACCTCCAAGAAATTATAAGTACATTTCCTCGGAAACTGTACCACCCATATCATGTCTGTCCTGAGACTATAAAGAACACATGAGTGAAAATCTTGTATACAAATTCTGTCAAAATCGGTTTTGTGGTTTTCGAGCTTATCACGAACGTAGCAACTTAATAGAAAACCTACAGTTGAACCTCTTTATATAATTGAGATGTATGAATAAAAGTGAAAAAAATATATAATAGGGATTTATTTAACACAATCTTTTAAAAATTCAATAATATTCAGTTTTAGAAAATATAGTGGTTATTTATTTCATTCAAGGTGAAATAATAAAAAGAAAAATGTTATTTTGAACAAATTTAATTTTAAGGACACCTCACTAAGACTATTTTTAAATTTATGTAACAGTTGATAAAATGGAAAATGAATGGACCAACATTAATAAATTATATTTTACCTTGTTTGATATTGTAGAATAGAATAGAAGAGCAAGAGAAAATGTATTTCTCCCTCCTAATCCTCAAGCTTATTATGTTTACCCTTTACAACCCCAAAGGTGTAGAGATTACATTTATTAATTCAGCGGCTAACCATCAAAGTGTACAAAGCCGTATTAACGTACTTACATTGTTGATTTACTTTTCAAAGATGTATGAACTGTTGTTGTTTAGACAGTCCTTTAATGGCAATAAACGTCCTTATGATAAATTTATGTTCTATATTTATTAGTAAAATATGATTTAAATACACAATTCCCAGTAAATTAACATGGTATGTAGTGCATTTTTCTACCGAGCAAAGCTCAGACCTTTTCTCTTAGGGGATATTAAAATTTTACAACTTGAATGGGATAGAGATGAAGAAGTTAAAGTTTATAGGGGTGCACTTGCGTTTACGTGGAGGGAGAGTTAGAGACCATTCGGTAAATCTACCAATAATATACCCGTACGGAACTCAAACCCCAACCTCCTTTTCACCAGAGAACCCAGACTAGATAAGTATGACATTTAGTCCACGTGCCGGCGTTGAGTGTTAACTTACTATAAAAATGTGAGTAAAAGGGGACAATAGGCTAATGTGTTTAAACAGAACAAATATTATCTACTCCAACTCATCCACCAGTTACTTCTACTCTTAATTTTTTAGGTTCATTTTTTTGGGCCATGAATCAAATGCGCATTCCACGAGATATTTTTTACACATACGACATGTACAAATGTTCCACGGCCAATATTACAAATGTACTGTACATCATAGATATACGGTAGGTATTGGGAACATCTTTTTACAACCTGCCTGCATTGATGAGAGAATGTTTACTATTATTATTATTATTATTATTATTATTATTATTATTATTATTATTATTATTATTATTATTATTATTATTATTAGCACCGAGTCTTAATACCCGTTCGGTTTGTACGCACTTACGCTAATGTGAAATAGTAGGGTGGTTGTGAGATGAAATGGAGGACCTACAGTTTAACTTGGAATCCGAACCACGGTGGAGGCCTGGCGTTCCACACTTTCACAAGTTGTGATTAATACACGTCTTGTAAGAGGTTAAAGAAGGGTTTGGCAATCAGATAAGTCTGTGCCAGAACCGAGGATTGAACTACGGACCTCCAGCACAGAAGTCTAGAGCGCCAGGTTACCTATGAGCGAATGGATTAAGGCGTCAACCCTTTCTTGAATTTTTCTCTTGGTTGGGAGGTCAGTGCTCGAATTCCAAACGAGATTTTTTTTTTACACAAAAGCTTTAAACACACCATCCAAAAATATTTGCGTACTCTTTCTCTGAATTAAATTTTCAAAATCACTTTCTCATTAGAGTAAATATGTGGATAGCTCAGATGGACGGATACGGAACAAATAAAATATAGATTTTTTTGTATTTAAACCTGTAAAAGGCAATAGCCTATCTTTGTATGATATTTTATAGTTTAAAATTGATCATTGCCATTGTGAACGATTCATTATACCTACTATCAGTATTTAAGCCTAAAGTTTCATATTTTTCTCACATTATTGAAGAAAGTCCAATCACAAAACTTAATAGCTTGATCTTAAATATGATTGATATTCAAATTATTTTTCTCATAATAATAATAGACCCTACTACCAAACTAGATTATGTTTTACAATTGTTACTGTTAATAATAATATTATTTTAATAACGATACATTTCATTTTATGATTTTGGTTATAACTATTCAATGAACACAATTACACATGGATTAAAAACCTTAAGGGTAGATGAGAAGTTTCCAGAGCAAGAGTTATATGCACTCCCTATAGGTCAATTGAATGACGTTGGAACATCTTACTGTCTAGTTAAGATAAAACTTGTTTACTTTATCGGTCTTTTACTATTAACATTTGAGTGGCGTTAGATTGGGGTGGAGACTCAACACCCCCACAGTAGGGTTGCGTCGTCTTTTTCACTACTAGCTATCATCTGTCAGCTGCTGCAGTCGACGAAGCTAAGCCACTTTGTAACGCTGTCCACATTCATTTATAGAAATATGTCATAACACCCCATATCCAGCCAGTTCTCCCCTACGTTTCTCCCTCCTTACTAAAATTCTCCTTTTTTTTTATCTTTTTCTTCACGAAGTTTTTCTTTTCTTTTCTCCGAGCAGTTTTGCCTGTGTCTTGTATTTAGCGTGGCACCCTCCCACTCCTCAAAGTCGGAAGTGTGTCGACGGTGTGACGCCGGCGTTGCCTTGGTACGGGGAGAAGAAGGGGTGGTGGATGGCGGCGGGTGGTGAAGACCAGGAAGTTACCCCTCCACACACCCCCTGGTCATGGGGTGGTGAGCAAGGACTTCCTGTTTGTTGCATTTAATCTAGTATGGAAAACGAGGTCTGTAGTTCAGGGATGATTTAGGCTTGAATAAACTTGTTATTTTCATTTTTTGAATGAAATGTATGTATTATATATGTGTACATAAATATTAAAACGTAAATATTATGTACAAATAGTCCAACTTAATTCTTAATTACTCGTATATAATTTATAAGAGGTTGTGTTATACTAGTATAGTTAAGATTAATTAGCGGCTCCATGTTTGTTACAACCAACGTGAAAAAAATCACCAAATTATTATTTCATTTATGTGTTTATTAAATTTATGACATATAATAATATAATAATATCATTATAAATTTAACTTTTAAATGGATTAGATATTTAAATAGGTATTTATTAATTTTTAAATTAACGTATTTGGCTATGAACAATAACATTTTACCAAAATTTTATGGATATGAGAAGAAATCTATGTAGAGATTAGCGTATTGTTTCATCAAAAAATTTCAATATTTCAACTAATTTGTCTGTATTAAAAACTGAGAAAATTATTTAATATATTATTAGCATCCATACATCATAATTACAAGGCATTCACAATAGGCTGTGGGCTACTATTTCATGAATAACGAATGTAGTTTTTACTGAATAGCATGTACCCTGCCTTGCTTAGCAACACATTTAGTGAAAGATGAGAATGGTAATCTTATTTCAGGTACAAGCGATATTTAGAGTAAATTGAAAGACTACTGAAGCTATATTTTGAATTTTCATGAATTATCCGAATTTAGTGAAGTTATCTAAATCCATACTGCTTAACAATTAGTCACAGTGCCAAGTATTAATGAAGTCAAAAAAGCACGTGAGAAAATGAAGCTCCAGGTATAGATTCAGTTTCAGCAGAGTTAGTAAAAGAGGTGGTGAATTATTAGTAAAAGAAATTCATTCAGTGCTATGTTCCATATGGAATCATAGTGCATTACCACAATAATAAAAGGGAAGTATTTTAATACCTAATGACATAGAGTAAGCAAGTTGAGGAAATATTTCACCCTAAACAAAATTTGAAAATGTAATGTCTGTAGAGATCAATAAGTAACACATCAAGTTTAAAAGTGGTATGAATAAACCATAGTTAACTTTTAGCTTCATACAAGCTTACTGGGGTAGATAAGTGTTATTTGTGGTAATAAGAAGGGTATGGTTTAATTATACTGCTGTAGCTGACATACCATTCATTCCTATCTCACGAGGTTTATTCAACTATGGTATTTCTCAGTCTACCTTTTAACAGAGATGTTAGCAAAAAACTGCTATCTACTTCCAATTACAAATATAGAAATATGTTATTCTTGCCAGCTAGATTTATCATGATAATAATATAAAATAATTAATATTTTCATATATGGATTGTTTGTGTTCTAGTTTTGAGAACCTGTTGACCTTATTGACTGTGGATTTTATGCTGTACAAAGGATAATTTTTAATGAGCATGCCAAATTGAAAATGGTGGAATATGGTGTTATAACGACTATATTGGTATAAGGAACTCACGGTTTGTGATGTCCCCGTAAGGCACAATGAAACCTCAGATATATGAAGTTTTGCCTGAAGTCTAGGCAGCTTTTATATCATACCGATCAACAGAGACAATTTTTTTCAGGCCTGAGGGATGCCTTTTGGGGAAACGCTGAAGGTAAATCCATTCCACTGCAAGAGCGTTACAAAGAACTTACACGTAAACAAGGCGCATCTCAGCTTAGCTCTCTGAATGTACAATCCTCAATCTCTTTACCACTTTTTTATGGCACGAACTTGTTGCATGTGTAATGGGGCATATTCGCAGTAATCATGTGACTTTTGGTTGGATGAGGCACGATATTTTGATAGTGCCAATATCACCATCTGGAGGTAGCACGCTGCTGACGTGTCAGTTGCCTAGAGTTCTGGAAACACTTGAAATGTTTGAAGTTCTATAGCACCTTAGGTGGGCATTGCTGACTGTAAGCTCCTCATACTAATATAGTTGTTATAACACCAACTTCCACCATTCTCAATTTGACACTCTCATTCAACATCAAATATATGTGTTAGGCAGTTGGGGTTTCTAATATGACCCATTACTTCATTTATGTACTCAGGATTTGGGTATTTATTTATGTTTGCTATACTACGTTGGGTTAGTCTAAAAGTCAATTGATAATACAAATGGTAGTTTGTAAAGTGTTTAGTAATATTTAACATGATTATTAGATTTATAAAAGATTCAGAAACTCTTATAACTTGTAGAGTAATACAAAATAAATAGTGAATTATATGTTTAAATGGATTTTTGAAATATTTGAACACTAAATTACATTATATAGTTCTTGAAACCTAAATTATATAATTCTGTTTATTTAATTAATATATTTTACAAAGTTGAAATTTGATTAAAGTTATCTTTGAAAGGAATTTTTCTGTTGAAACTTTCGTGCGTGCAAGAAAATAATAAACAAAGTAAGAATAAAACACTTTTTTACACTTCGTGAACTGTTAATTTAAAACCCTTGGTGGCGTAGTTAGCTAACGCACTGGTTACGTGTTGAGCTAGACTGCCAAGGATGGGAAGATAGAGTTTCGAATCTATCGGGTGAACTGAGAGTGGTTTTTCCTAAATGGTTTTCCACTCTTCCTCTACACAAATGTAGCTTCACTTCCTCAGAATTCAACCTTTCCAATTCCTAGCCCATTAGCGTAAATAGTATTTAAGCGTATAACCCGAGGGGGTAGTAAGACGTGGTGATATAATTTATAATTTTATTAATTTATAGATCTAAATATTGGTTTCATATGTAGTTATAAATACAATATAGTGCCATGTATCAATTAACTTTAAATGTTTTAAAAAAGTCAACTTTGCTGAACGAGATTAATGTTCCTTAAACATAAGTTTCGTGCTAGCATTATTTGATTTTTTGGATGACCCTTTCCTTATTATAATAGAGTTATCAGAAGATGTAGTAATAAGAAACACAATACTTAATCAAAACCACCAAGAGCAAAAGTTATTAGAATCCATGTATGTTGCTTTCTTTGTCTAGATATCGGTTTTTGACGTAATATATATTTAATACTACTGGCATTTTGGAAACAGATTAAAGCTTAAGAGCTACACATGTGCTTGGAAATAGTATAAGCATTAAAAATTGAGCAAATAAATAAAATTTTAATGTTTATAAGATTAGAGATAACACTAATCCTATCCAACACCGTGACCGAACACTTTTAGTGGTAAGGATTGATTCAGGGTTGGGTGGAATTATTATTGAAAAAAATTTTGTTTGGGATATATTATTTTTCGAATCAAGTGCCGTAGTTATACTGATTTTTTTTCAACGTTATAAATTAACTTCTGAAGAGAAAAAAAAGAGCTTTAATTCATATTTATTTACGTTATGTATTGGTTACTAGACATGGTTTTAATAGTTTTTAAGTAATATATCTAGAATTATATTTTCTGAAAATCGATAACTTTGATTATAGTCTAAGCTAGCATGGCCCTTTATCTAAATGTTAATTACTTTACACCCTGCCAAATCATTTTAAAGAAGTAAATTCTGGTGATGCCGAAATAAAACTAGAATGATTGTTCTATTAGAGAATTTTATGCCAGGATCACTATCAACATAGCGTTCACTTAACTTTCGCTGAAGGAGGAGGCAAAGGATTGTGCACGTTGGCATTCTAACTTCAGTGACAAACGGAATGGACCTGTCTTAAGACAGAAAACCTAATAATAATAGTAATAATAGTAATATAACGCACCATAAAGTTTATTCTCGTATTTTTAAATGAAGCCATCACGAAGCACTTTACTTGACATTACCGTGACATACACTTAATTTGTCCAGGAGATAACTTTCACGTTACGTTACTTAACGTGAAGTGTACCACGTGTTATTGTCATTCAATTATGCTGCGAACAAC
Source organism: Timema genevievae (assembly GCA_902155825.1). Lineage (NCBI taxonomy): Eukaryota > Metazoa > Arthropoda > Insecta > Phasmatodea > Timematidae > Timema > Timema genevievae. The sequence goes on along the minus strand of CABFWO010004272.1, from coordinate 13,297 downwards.
GTAAACACAGCTTAATTTGCTTGTGTAATGTGTGTATTTACTTTTTGTGTAGGCCTATAATTTATTTGTCCACATCTCTCGAACACAGATGGTCGGGGCCTTTTTTACACCTTATTTTGTAATTCCAGTAAGCTTCTATTTGAAAGTATATACTCCTTGTTATCCTAAAAGGTAGCAAGATTACCTGACATGTTTCCACTATGGCGTGTATATAAGATAGTGCCATAGTGTAATACGTCAGGGTGAGACTGCTATCATTCACCGTAAGCTGAGGGTACAGTGCCAGATATACATATGTGGTGTCCTGGGGGGATGGAAGAGTGTACAGGGTGGGGGCTACGATACACCCAAGTATTTATTATTTTAGAGCCATGTCTTACTACTTCTTCAGATTATATGCATGTATACTAATTACGCTAATGAGTTTGGATTGAGAAATGTTTTAGTTTATAGGAAGTAAACCCTAATTTACAATGAAGGTGAGGAGAAAACCATTAAGCTTAAAACAACCTCCTTACACCCAACCGGAATTCTAACACTGATCTCCCCGTCATCGGTTGTCTAATCTATTGGATGAGTAACGCCTTATACCATGCGACCACCAAATCAAGTCCATATAACTTACATCATAGTGTGTCTGAGGAAGGGTAAATATTAAGCAGGTGTTAATTTTACACATACAGTATGATTGTAATAGTAACAAACAGCAAACATATCAAAACTGCCTTTAAATTTATTTCATGAATTATATCACTTGCCATGCTGATCCTGGTTCATGAATCTACGGAGCCGTTTTTTTCCTAATTCATTTTTTGAAAGTGACCTTTCCCCACAATAGTTAGACACCATGATTGCTAAATACATTCCTTAAAGTATTTCAACATTAGAAAATGTTGCTTTAAAATTTTGTTCAATGAGGATTTCATAGAAGAACATTTACTTTCAAAGCGACTTTTTAGTTTTCTTTCATGTCTACCACTAGTGCTGTAAACTGTATTAGTTCATTCCTTAAGGATGGTTTAAGGTCATTTTTGAATTCAGTGACCAGATTGGTACAGTGACAGAGGAACCGCGATAGCAGGGGTCACTGACCCCCTCAACAAAGAAAACCCCTCTGGAATACGTTTGCCTCCCCCTAAATAAATTTCAAATCATATAACACTATTGAATATGAAGCTAAAAGATGCCCTTATCTCAAATTCCAAATGGCTTTAGGATTCATCCATTTTTCAAAAATAAGCAGTTGAAGACTAATTTAACTAGCTTCTAGAGTCATATAACTATCATAAAAATTAAGGTGAGGAGCATTCTTATAAGATTCTAGGGCCATCCAAACTTCATATATTTAATGGGAGGACCACTCCAAATAACTTATAGATACTTGTGATATTGAAGAATTTTCACGCGAGGACCACTCTAAATCATTTATGAAAGTATTCACCTTTCAAATATTTGTCGGTGGAAGACCACTTCAAGTATCTTACTGAAGCATCAAATTTTCAAAAAATTTCCATTTCAAATATTCCGGTTATATATATATATATGTATATATAGGTATATATAGATAAGTATATATAGGTATATATATAGATATGTGTATATCGGTATATATAGATATGTATAGGTATATATATATATATATATATAATCTATGGAACAGCTCCAATTATCCTCTAAAAGCATTCAATTTTCAAAATTATCTAAGTGATAATCATTCCAAATTGCATATATATATATACATACTATTCTTTTTTAAATTGCCTCAAACAGCTTATGAAGGCATATAACTGTCGGAAAATATCAAGGTGAGAGTGACTTTAAATAGCTTAGAAGGGTATTCAAATTTCAATTTGTTTTTTGGTGAGGATCACTTTAAATGGTAGCTTCTAGAAAAGTTTAATTTAAAATAAAAATCAAGGCAATTACTACTCCTAATAGCTTTTAGAGTCCTCCATCTTTAAAAAGTATGTTGACAGAGGATCCCTCAAAATTTCTTCTGAAAACATCCAAACTACAAAAAAAAAAACTTAGGAATTGTCTCTAAATAGTTTATTAAAATAATCTAATTTTCAAAAATTGGTAGAGATAAACATTCTAAATAGCATTTAAGGACGTCTAGTTTTCAAACCTTTATCATGGAGGGGAGACTGGGGTGAGGTTGGGGGTGGAAGGCAAGTCCATAAAAACTATTTTATTATTATGTGGCTTTCCCTACACAAATAATGTTTCACTACCACTGGATTGGTAGCTGTAGATAGTAAGTTATCTGCAATAGAAAATTAAAATTACTGTGCTTTTTTTACTGAGGGGGGTTTGTGGGGTTCCCGGGGCGCACTCTGGTTGTACAGTAATTTAATACTATTCAGAACAAATCAATTTTAGTTAACAATCTGTTTTTAAACTGAAATAATTTATTGGCATTGTTACTTGAGTTGTTACGCTATGTTACGTTACGTAAATCTTGATTACACACTATCTTTCCTTACCGCACGTGAACGTCAAGAAAATTTTGATCCAGCATTATGGAAATAAACTTGGTTTTATGTGACACGTGTGACTTATTTATTCACTTATTATATTATAAATTAAAAACACACACAACCACACCGGTGGCTACGCAGTATAAAAAATAATCTTTAAACTTTCATTGCAAAGGCCAACTTATACTTGTGGGTTTCGAATATCAGCTGAGTACACTGGGGATGGTTCCACACAAATGATTTATCACTATCTTTCTTTATCCTAATAAGGGGTTTGCAGTTTCTCTAAACTACTTACCTTGTATCTACTTCTTTAATTAAACTGTCAATAACCCATCTGTCAAAACATACTAATTAAAAGGCCAAAAGCTATTATAAATTCATCGAAAGACGTAATAAATCCTTACAGCATAAATCATTTTATTGAAACGTAGTAAATACTTCATAAACTGTACCTTTACATACCAAAATATCTTATACTTGTTTGTATTTTACCCAAATATAATTAAAGATGAAATGATCTCACAAACCTGTATTCAAGCATAGTATTTTGGGAGAAGGATGTAATGTGGATTCAATTCAATACCTTTCAAGCTTAATTAACTCAATGGCTGTTGTCTGCGAAGATGAAGTCTGTTCTTACTGACGGAACTACAGCTGCCAGGGATGGCGGCCGTAACATGTTATTAAACCTAATTGAGTTCCACTTAGTCAGCTCTGTGGCCTCCGGTCGTAGCCTCTTATCACCGCCACATGGAGATTAATTCTTAAACATATCTGATTATCGTGATTCATACGCAGTCCTTCAATGTTAGGTGGCTATTGTCGGAGATCTATTCAATAGATGGGAGCTTCATTTCTAAAAATGCATAATGGATGTTGAGCATAAAGAACATCAATTTGTAAAACAGTGATAGAACAATTGGAAATTTACACCATTAACTAGTGTTAGTCTGGAAATTTTACTGTGAAATTTGTTTTACCTTTAATATGGTATGCCCATTACTCTATATAAAGGTAATTATATTCAATTCCAATTAAAATTGTGAATATTATTGAAATACAATTCATGATTGCTTACTATGGAACAAAACTAAAAAAATATATATAAAAATAACAATTGTATTTTATGAAATATAAAAATTGATCTTAAATTTGACATTTTACAAAACATACATTTAAAAATGTTTTAATAGCATGTGTGTTTTTATATAAGGGGCTATAGGAGGCATGATCTTATGAGTACAATATATCATTACTCATATGATTTGTTTAAAAATTAAGTATATAATTGACAAAATTACATTTTCTTTATTTTCATTTTTATTCCTTAACAAATCAAATACGAACGTTATTAAAACTTAAGTAATGTTAAGCAATTTATTGTACTCCTGTTCAAATAATAGTGAGTGATGTGTGTAGCCTATAAATGCCAAACTCACAGGTTATATCTTCTTTGTTTCAACTTTGACACATAGAATGGTCTTTGCATTTCCAAAAGATTTAAAAGGAAGAAAATATATTCAACATATTATTATGAGCAAATTTTAAATATCTCACTAGCGGTTAAATTACATCTTAGCATAAACATAAATAAATGATGTAGATAAGTAATTAAAAATTAATTTTATTATTTAAAATATTGAAAAGATTATTTTTTTAATATGAAAAATACCTGCCAAGTTGTAAAATCATTAACAGGCGGCTACTTGTATGTATCAAAAAAACAGTACATATTTAAAACATTTGCATTCTCCCTTCTTGCATTCATTTTAGAATACATGTATTCAATTTCTAGCCATGGATATTATATCTCTTTGGAATTATCTATGACGAATTTACAAGTATATTTTCATACACAAGCTAAATAAACTCAAATATATTAACATAGAATAATACAGTGAGCTTTGATATTTCCTTAAACTTTTTCAAGCTTCGCATTGACTTTGCTTCACATATTTTAAAAGGTGACATTCGAAAAACTTTAAAATAAATAAGTACACCTAAAATACCAGAATAAAATATAAATGTGAAAATAAGTTAATAAATAATACCTACCTAATGACTTTTTATTTTACCACATCCTCTTAGTTATATTTTCTAACTATTAGAAACACTGATAACAGATTGTATTCTTGGTGATTTTCTAAATATTTTAACGGCTATGTATTTCTGGGTGAGGAGACAAAAGACCTCAGAGCTTGTATACCACTGGTTAAGGAAGTATTTGTGTAAAAATTTGTTCTATTACTAAGATATTACGTATTTTAAAGGGCTGCTGCCTACTAACAATAAATATATATGTATGTTACCAGCAAAACCCGATTTAAGGCAAAACTAATACAAGCAATGGCCTGGTGGCAAAATTAGAATTGCCTATATAAAACTAGTAAGATCGATCGCCTGTTGGCAAAACTAGTTTGGCTTAGGCTAAACTAGTATAGCCTTCGGACTAAATGCTCGTGTGTAGTAAAAACTAGTTAGGACCGGCTTGCACTGAGTATTATTGTTTGCACTGCATTGTACCTATTTATACACGCTACGTTGTGTTTTTCTCCTCCTTCGTCAGTTTAATATTGGCAGCCAGAGTGGTAGAATCTGTGCTTCATTTCGCTACTGTTACAATGATATCTTTTATTTAAATCGAATATGAATATATTACACTTTCTTGTGGTAGAATCTGTGCGTCAATTTGTTAATGTTACAATTTATATGTCTTCTTTTCAATTATTTGTTAATTTAAAAACTTAATTTTGTAAGTGCACTAGTTTTCTTCAGCTTGAATGCTCCTCAAACTTCAGGACAAAGTTCTGAGAGGTAGTGGAAAATTCGTTGAAAAATTGCAAGAAATGGAAAAAAATTAAAACATACATTTTAATGTAATATAAAAGGAAAGATATGACAAGATTTTACAGGAGGTCTGTGCTGCAAAATATTCTGAAAAGAATACACTCATACAATATCGAAAACTGAAGAGATTGGATGTACTGGAGATTTGAGGTGTAGAGAAACTTATAGCAAGAAGATAAAATAATGTAGCTAAGTATTACCTCCTTTTCTTTTGGGGGGGAGATCTTTGATTTAATTGAATCTGCTCACGTTGCTCTATGGCATGGTGGTTGAGACAGAGTGTAAGTTGAAACATCAAGGTAATACGCTAATATAACTAGGAGAATGATATACCTATGTTTATCATTGTTTGAAGTGTGCCAAAATAGGAAAATTAATAAGACGAGAGGGTTTGTCTAGAGGCCAAGTCTTCATTCTGTTATGAATAGCCTTTGTCAGGTTGAGCTCATCAATTTACAGACACAGCTGATGGACAATTTAAGTTCATAATGGTGTACCAGGACCACTTAACGAGATTTGTACTGTTGCGCGCTTTGCAAAGTAAGAGAGCAATGGAGGTGGCTTACCACCTGAGTGATACATTTCTAACTAAAGAGAAACCATCCCTTTTGCAGCCAGGCAACGGATGAGAATTTGTAAATTAAGTAATAAAGGAGATAGTGATGTTGTGGCTGGAGCTTAAATAGTTCATGGAAAGCCCCGTCACAGCCAAAGCCAAGACTCTGTAGAAAGAGCTAATCAGGATATTGAAAACAAACTTGCCACTATGTTGAAGGACAACAACTCAAGTAAATGGTCAGAGGGCCTAAGATATATCCAGTTTATGAAAAACGGATCCTTTCATTCTGGATCAAAGCAATCCCCTTACAAGGCAATGTTTGGAATTGAACCAAGAGTTGGTCTCTCCACGTCTTCCCTGCCTTCAGATACTATAAAGGACGTAGAATATGAAGATGGTCCTCGTGCAATTCTCGTGATATCCTAAGAGGAGTACGAAGATGAAAATGAATTTGCTTCAGAGCTTCCTGATTCCTTCGTTTTAATTGAGAACAGCAGTCGGAAAGACTTAAGAGCCACAAGAAAACTTTCTCGAGAAAATTTAGAAAAACTAGCAAAGAAAATGAAGATTGATTCTGACAAAATACACTCACCATGCGACGTTAGAGACAACATAACAATCCCAATTCTCGATGTTGACAAATACAAAAGAAATCCTTGAAATATTATTGGATTGGTTCTCGATAGAAATGAATCTGGATTGTACAAGATCGGACCAAAGTATGGTGTGCTCAACAAATTGTACTGCAGATAATATATTGTGATTTTCATAGCTGGGATATTTCTTGGTTAAACTAGATTATTATAATAAATACTGATGTTAATTTACTAATGATAAAGTTAGTTTTGATTTCAGATCGGAATTTGATTATTGCGCACAGAAATATTTATCTGAGGAGGAGATACCGCTGGACAGCATATCTATGAGGACTGCAGAAATTAAGGATTCAGTTAGTACGGGGCAGGGCTTTCTTTGTTTTAGCTACAAAAAATTGTTCTTCGAAGAAATTGTTTACAAAAGAAATACAATTTTATAAAACTCAAAATGCCACAAACGCCTTCGTGTAGCAATAAATAATGACTCTGGACAAAACGCCTTTTGCGAAATATTATTCTCTTTCAGCATTGATATATATATTTTTTAGCAATTCAAGTGCTTGGTTTTAGCAAAATTGTCCAATTATAAGACACATTACTGCCCCTCCCCTAAAAAAATAAAAATAACCCAGCTCAACAAATTTTACCTATTCAAATCTACCTCATGCGAACGGTACCTAGGCTAACCTTGTTTAAAAAGCAGGCAATCGCTTGTGCTAGTTTTGCCTAAGAAATTATAGTTTGGACAACAGGAGATAGATTGTACTAGTTTTACATAAGAAATTCTAGTTTTGCCAACAGGCCATCGCTTGAAACAGTATTGCCTAGGCATTTCTAGTTTTGCCTTAAATCGGGTTCTGACGGCAACATATACATATATATGTATATAAAACCCACTTCGGTGGCCACATGGTCTAAGGCACCACTCTCACAGTGGACTATAACACCAATGACGGGGAGATCAAGGATCGACTGTCGTTCGGGTGTACTGTGAGTGGTTTTCCCCCAAATGTTCTCTCCCTCTCTATACATGCAATTTTGATTAAACTTCCTCTAAATATAGCCTCCCTAATCCTTAAAACCATTAGCGTAATTAATACATAAGCGTATAACCTAAGTGGTTGGTAATATGCAGTGCAGACTAGAAAGCGCATCTAATCCATAGTCAGCAGGACCAACATGGTCTACAATCTGCAACAAACTGTTCTCAAGAGTATATCAATGCCAAGAGAGAAAATATTAATGTACAGTTCAGAGTAGATGGACTAGTGATGATAATCTCAATTTGGTACTGTGTATTTACTCAAATGACGTTAACAGCTACAGATAAATGTGGATCGCATACTTTACAGGGTCAGTAGTTTAGCATGAGTATTCGGTATTTTTGCACCGCGTCTTACTACCCGTTCGAGTTATTCGCCTATGTTCTGATTACGCTAATGTGTTAGGGATTGGTAAGGTTTAATTTAAGGGAAGTGTGTCTGCATTTACGTGGAGGGAGAGTGGAAAGCCATTTAGAGAAACCGACCCTCATTATACCACACCGGGATCGAACCACAATCTCTCTATCTAGTGAGAATACTTAATACTTTAATTCTTTATTTACAACCCATTTAGCATTGCTTCTTTATGCTGGTAGCATTGTTATTGAAAAAATAAATATCAATACAATATATAGTTTAATTTAATAGAAATTATATTTCTTTATGAAAATGGTGAAAAAGATTGTAAAATATTTCAGGATATAAGAAAAATATTTTAGTAATTAAAAAACTATTTTTTTATTGAGACAAATAATTAATATTTGAATATTGATCATTCAATAAATGTATGTATATAATCTAGAAGTCTGATTAAATTGTAATTGGAGAGGAGGACAAAATTCCTTAAATGTAGGATATTCAAGATAAATGTAGACAGATACAAAATAAACGTTCAAAATGTATTTGTTAAAATTTACTAAACTATATTTTTTCTTTTTTAGATGGCGTCTTACTACCCTTTCGTGTTTTACATCATGTGTATTTTATTGATAACCATATTAAACATTTTATTATATGATTAAGCATTTTTATTTTAGAATAACATATATTTTTTTAAATGTCTTGTTGCTTTATACACTTAGAATTCTGAACACGTCAAATGCTTCGGATTATACTTAGCCAACAACAAACCCTCAATTTAATCTTCAATTAAATGATTTCTCTCTTGTATCCATTGTGCAAGATAGCTTTGAGAGAAAATAATACCAAAAAATGACAAAATAATTAGTTTGTCAAAATTAAGTACAAATTAGAATTTTTAGGTATTCCTCCCGGACACCGGACCGAGGGTTGAAATGTAGGTCATGTACAGAAAGAGGAGGAAGTCTGGTCACCCTGTGTGTGTAGTATATATATATATATATAAGGAGGGATGATTAAAAACTATATCTTCGAGGCATTTTATGAAAACTATTGAAAGTCCCATGACATCACATCGAGATACAAAACTGAGTCTCGCTATCCCCTAGCAATGCATTTGAATATAAAAAGGTGTTTGTACAGTACAGCAACCTTACCGTAGCTATTTATTCCTCTCGTAATTGTTTGATGTACAAAGATAGTTTAGTTTCTAAGACAAGTACAGATATAAATCTTCATTTATAATATCTGAATCTAGGGCTAGTTCAATGACAACACACAATCATTTATATGATAAAAATTTATAATACAATATTACTAACTAGAGCCGAATAAGGACCCCCAGGCATACCTTTCCTATCATCTAAAAGAACGAGAGGAGATTTTTTTTTTCAAACCCTCCTAGAGATCTTGTAAGTGGAATGGTCCAAGTGTGTGGTGATTATATCTTTAGATACATTCAAGCTCATTAAAATCCCTCAAGAATACTCTAGTCATTCATTTATATATGTGCTACGGGTAAAGTCCGTACCCGGATAAAGTCAATATTATCGAGATAATGTTGATGTTATCCAAAATACGTAAATAATGTTGAGTTAGAGGTGATTGAATAATGTTTTTAGAAGTTTATCCAGATAATATTGACATTATCCACCCGCACTTGTATAGTGGCAATTTCTATGGTTGAGGTTAGGTTAGTTAAGCTAGGCTAGGTTAACTTAGATTAGGTTAGGTGAGTTTAGGCTATGTTAGATTAAGAATAAAATAGCCAAAGCTATTATTTATGCTTTTTAGTGAGGAATTCTCCATATAGATATCATATTCTGAAAATTGAAAAATGACACCTGGACACGGGAATCGAACCCGGGACGACGTTCAGATATATTTTTCAATTTTCAGAATATGTTATATTAGTTTAAGGTAGGCTAGGTTAAGTTAGGTTAGGTTATGTTATTGGAAAATAAAGCATAAAAGGAGGCATTTCGAATGTAAGTGCACTGCTACGATCCAATTTATCTTCCAATTGGGAAATATTGTTACAAAATAAAATTCGTATTTAAATGTGCTTAGTTTTACAAATATTATTCCACGTTATCAAAGTCTTGCTTGCGGGTGTCGATATTATCTGGATAATTTCATAAATAAGATGAACTACTTTCTATTTCTGACTTTATCCACTACACCTGGCTAATGCTGACATTTCCCGGCTACTCTCGACATTATCCAGATTTCACTCACTACCCGTAACATATATATACATATATATTATATATAGGTATATATTATTTTAAGGCCAAATGGAGGTATGTGCAAAGTTAAGTCTAAATTTTAGAATTTTTCTTAAAGAAAAAAACTCTTTTGATCATAATGACTCAATTATTTATTGAGTAGATACATTTAGTTTAACTTTCCTAATTAAGTTATCTCAAAAATTTCTGAATATTTGTCACGATTATTGCGGCTTTTGATTAGAATATTATCCTCTAATTTATTATTTTTACTTAATTTAGCACCACATCTTACTAACAGTTCGGGTTATACGCTTAAATACTAATTACGCTAATGGCTTAGGAATTGGCTAGGTTGAATCCAGAGGAAGTGAGTCCGCATTTTTGTGGAGGGAGAGTGGAAAATTGTTGAGGAAAAACCAGCGCAGTTCACCCGACCGAGTTTAGAACCTTGATCTCCCCGTCCTTGGTGGTCTAGCTCCACATGACTAGCACATTAGCAAACTACGCCACCGATACTGGTTATATTTTACTAATTTCGCGATGGCCATGACAAATGTTCAAGAACTTTTGATCATTCTTGATATCACTATATCTTAAAAAATTAAAATACATTTCTATGCTTAAGCAATATTCTATATATTTTGGTCAAAAATGGTTTTTAATATAAAAACTTTAAAATAACAGAGTTTAACTCGCACTCCCTTTTATCTTACCTTAAAATGTATTTTTAAACAGGAATCCAGTTGAAAGTAAAGTAAAGCATACTTTTACCAATCAAATGTTACAATTACATTTCATAAAACTTATAGAAAAATACTTGAATGCATTTACTATTATTTATGCATGTCCAAATATTTATTAAATTTATTTAAATGAGATGCCAACTACTTATTTGAAATAAATTACTTAATTTTTTTTTGTATGAAATGTACACAATCTTAATACACAAACTAGTAATTTATTTAAGTTATCTTAGTCTATATTAGCTTTAAAAATGTACCATACTTCACTTCATTTGTCTGTAATTATTTTACATATGACGTTTATATACAAGTACATGGAGAGTTAAAATAGTTTAGTCTTTAAATTACTCTTTTCCTCAGTACCTTAAACACCTTAGGCAAAAACCCGAGGCAGTTTTGTTCTCCTTACATTTTGATAGACTTACAATTTAAGTGTTTCCTTTTATATCATCCATACTAATTATTTAACAAAGTCTCGTGATTTAGACAGAGCCGACAAAATACTAGCATCTATGATCTAATCTGATGAAAGGAAATTAAACCTTCTCCTCCCAATCCCTTCAAAACAATTTAAATTTATTTTAATTCTCTTTTAAGGACTGTCATTGAATGAACACTTTCATTGAAAAGGTATAATTAAACCATTTTTTATTCTGAATTATTGTGAAGCATATTTTTGTTTGAATGACATAAATAATGATATGTTGATTGCATAGTCATATTAAATATAAAATTACTTAAATGTACCAGGAATTTAATATTATTAAAATAAATAAAGCCATATATCCTTTAGAATACTCTAAATTTGAGGATTAAATAAATCAAATCTAGAATCGATAACATTTTACTATGTAAATATATTTTTACAAATTTAAATATGAAAGTTTACTTAGAGCTATTATTATATTCAATAGTTGCTTAGTCCAAGCAAGTTATAGGATAAACCTAATAACCAGACTTAATGCAAATTCAAAATATGTCCAAAAAAGTTATCCTTTGTTGAGACTTATAATTTCTATAGAAAATTAAGAAATAAAGTGAGCAAAATCAGGATTTAAATTTTAAAATAACCTTACCAAAAAGGAAAAGTTAATATCTTATGCTTACCACATTTTCTCAGATTCGAGATCGGATTTGTGTTTCGACATTTGTAGGTATAATGAATATTCGTATTCGAGAAAAAAGTTGTATTCGACTCATCTCTAAAGTTTTTATTAAATATATACCAAACAGAGGTGTGGGCGTCATATAAAACAAAATTTTATAAATATTATAAGGATATGTTTGGTCACATGACAAAGCTTATTCTTTATCCAAGTTTAGCTACGTTTCAGGTTAATTGAATAACTCCAGTAAATGATAAAGGTAATTCATTATAAAAGTAGATTAATTTGTTTTAGCACCGCGTCTTACTAACCTTATACGCCTATGTAATAATTATGAAAATGGGTTAAGGATAATTAAGGTCAAATTTGTATTAAGTGTACCTGCATTTGCGTGGAGAGAGATATAGTGTAAACCCCTTTTGAATAAACCACACTCTGTACAACAGACACGATCAACCCATCATCGGTATTCTAGTATATTGTGAGAGTCATGCCTTAGACCATGTGGCCACTGAACCGGGTAGAAAGTAGATTGTATCAAATATAATATTTTAATTTTTCTCACTGTATTCATTGGTCAGTGAGTGACTCTTTCAGTATAACCCAAAATTTAACAACTATTTTTGTTTGAAAATTTAAGACTCCTTGACTCTAATCATAATATGTTTATTTTTAAGACCCATATCTACACAAATGTTAGCACATGGACTTAATGTCAGTCTGCTCTAGCTTTATTGGCCGATGTTGGGCTGGATAGAGTTAGAATACCAGCTAGGTGTAAATATATATCCACTTCGTTGATTACATGACCCAAGGCGTCATTCTTGCTATAGGCTGGAATACCAAATATGGGAACTCATATTTCGATTCCTTGTCGGATGTATTGAGGTGGTTCTTAATAACTGGTTTCCAACTCTACCTTCAACTAAATACGAGTACATTTACACTAAAGGGTACCTTCTTCATCCCTAACACATTAGCATTAATAATAAATGTGCGTATGGTCCGAATGGGTAGGGATCCATGTTGAAAAATAGAGTATGTGTGTGTACAATATTCCTCACCTCTTTAATATGGGAAGTAATAGCAGAAATAATCGTTTAAATAATCCCACAAAATTTAATTGAAACATTGTACTCTATATATCACTTATATTAAACAATATGTCATTATTCTGGTTGGACTGATGCCATATTCAATTCAAGAGACTACCGTTATGTCGTAGATGGCGTAATAAATAGAGTCCTAACTATTATAAATGCGAATGTGAGTTTGTTTGTTTGTTTGTTTGTTTGTTACGCTTTCACGCCTAAACTACTCGACCGATCA
>CABFWO010004271.1:0-68230 GCA_902155825.1 Timema genevievae | reverse complement strand
GTTCTTATGTGGAATGGTGATGATACAATGTACATTATTCCGTTCAGAAATCTTACGAGTTTATAGAAAGAGAAAGAAAGTCTGTGCGGTGCGCCGTACAATTTATTTATTATATATTTTAAAAATATGCAATTTATACTTCTATACATTTCCATGAGCTATTATCTTAGATTGAATGAATATTCACTCTAACTTACTTTGGTAGTCCAACCATATTTTTGTCTAGTTGGCTGAAGGCAAGGTGTCACAACGCAAGGGATGGATAATGCTCATCTCCTTACGACAATTCCGACTTAATACTGCGATTGAGGCAGTCAATGTAAAACAGTCAATATTACGACTAGCTACTCCGACAAGTGGTTGCGACTCTTATGTAGACGAGCCATTAGCAAGCGAATCAACGCCCCTACCGTTCCACTCACACTAATGGACCACTCAGCTCCGTTCTTGCATACAAGTTAAACACCTTTAGTTAGGGACCACATTCGAAAATGTTAAAGGAGGACCATCTATTTTGAAATCAATTGAAATGGAGAACATTTAAAAATAAAACAAATTTTTTATTACGAGATAAAACCTTAACGTCAGCATTGAAATAATCTTATATAATAGTGTTGATACCACCTAAGCAAGCATAGGTATCTACAGTAGCCCCGTGGCTTCTTTAGTGCTGACTAACAGTTCACAGCTGACTTCTGACAGTCAACAGTTAGGTATATACCTAAATTTTGACTGTCAGAAGTGACAGCTGCAGATCATATGGTTCGGCTTAGGGATACATAATTTGGTCTGGTAACTTTTCAAAGTCTTCAGCTCTCAGCTGTGAGCTGTCACTCAGCACCAAATAAGCCATGGGGCTATTGTAGTAACACTTTTAAAATGGTAATGCATTACTACTTCTGGGATTCAAACCCAGAGTTCTTCATCATTAGCAATAAATTCTCTTGCTAGTTTTAAACAGCAACATCCGCAATGAGAGCTAGCAAGAAATATATGATAAAGCAACCATTAAATTAAATTATTGTGTTGGCAAAGTGAATGCCTTTAGTCCATTTAGAGCAGGAATTCCCAACCGGTAGCCTCAAGACTTTAAGGGAAGATAATATAATAAAGGTAATTTATTACCACAAAATAATGAAAATAAAGAAGCAGAATAACGATTTGTGTTTTAGCGTTTTTATAAATTGTACGTGCCACGGCACAAGCTGAGAGACAATTGTTTCCCTTTTAATGACTATATATTTTTCATCTGTTAGTGTGCCAGTTTATTGATTTCCAAAGATATTTTACTCTATAGCTGTATTTATGTATTTCATTCGGTGTTATTTTTATTTATATCTTTCAATTAACTCAGTAATGGAGTAAGTAAAAATGAGTTTTTTATTTTAAATAATTACAAAATTTAAACACTGAAAATTGTTTGATATGCTACTCTGATATTATAATCTACTTTGGATGAAAAATAAAAAATGTGTAAAAATAAACGCTTATGAAAATTATCGTGCCACGAGATTATAGTCCCCTTCACAAGGATGCTGCGAGATTCTAGTCCCCTTCACAAGGGTGCCACAAGATTCTAATCCTCTTCACAAGGATGCCACAAGATTCTAATCCTCTTCACAAGGTTGTCACAAGATTCTAATCCTCTTCACAAGGGTGACACAAGATTCTAATCCTCTTCAAAAGGGTGACACAAGATTATAATCCTCTTCACAAAGTGTCACGAGATTCTAATACTCTTCACAAGGTGCCACGAGATTCTAATCCCCTTCACAAGGGTACCACGAGATTCTAATCCCCTTCACAAGGTGCCACGAGATTCTAACCCTCTTCACAAGGGTTCCACGAGATTCTAACCCTCTTCACAAGGATGCCACAAGATTCTAATCCCCTTCATAAGAGTGCCACGAGATTCTAATCCCCTTCATAAGGTGCCACGAGATTCTAATCCCCTTCACAAGGGTGCCACGAGATTCTAATCCCCTTCACAAGGGTACCACGAGATTCTAATCCCCTTCAAAAGGTGACACGAGATTATAACCCTCTTCACAAGGGTGCTACGAGATTCTAATCCTTTTCACAAGGATGCCACAAGATTCTAATCCTCTTCAAAAGGGTGACACAAGATTCTAATCCCCTTCACAAGGGTGCCACGAGATTCTAATCCTATTCACAGGGGTGACACGAAATTCTAATCCTCTTCACAAGGGTGCTACGAGATTCTAACCCTCTTCACAAGGGTGCCACGAGATTCTAACCCTCTTCACAAGGGTGCCACGAGATTATAATCCCCTTCACAAGGGTACCACGAGATTCTAATCCCCTTCACAAGGTGCCATGAGATTCTAACCCTCTTCACAAGGGTGCCACGAGATTCTAACCCTCTTCACAAGGGTGCCACGAGATTCTAATCCTCTTCACAAGAGTGCCACGAGATTCTAATCCCCTTCACAAGGTGCCACGAGATTCTAATCCCCTTCACAAGGGTGCCACGAGATTCTAATCCCCTTCACAAGGGTGCCACGAGATTCTAATCCCCTTCACAAGGGTACCACGAGATTCTAATCCCCTTCACAAGGGTACCACGAGATTCTAATCCCCTTCCCAAGGTGCCACGAGATTCTAACCCTCTTCACAAGGATGCCACGAGATTCTTATCCTCTTCACAAGGGTGCCACTAGATTCTAATCCCCTTCACAAGGTGCCACGAGATTCTAATCCCCTTCACAAGGGTGCCACGAGATTCTAACCCCCTTCACAATGGTGCCACGAGATTCTAATCCTCTTCACAAAGTGTCACGAGATTCTAATACTCTTCACAAGGTGCCACGAGATTCTAATCCCCTTCACAAGGGTGCCGCAAGCCTAGAAAAGTTGAGAAGAGGAAATAAACCAATTTATATTTAAAAACCTCGTCCTAATACTCGTTCAGGATATCCACACTAAACTGAATTTTGTGGTAGGAATGAGGTAGCTAAAATTGAGCGTAAATTTACCCGATTTTGCGTAGAGGGAGAGTGGGAAACTATTTAATAAAATCACTCGCATAACATCCGGCTCAAGTCTTCACGTCACCATAAAACCGAACCAAGCAAGCCGGACGTTTATGTTATGTGAATGTTAATTATGCTATCCCTGTCCGAACGATTCCTTTCTCTATCTTTCTCCACCCCACTTTGTGACCGACGTTTTCTCTCTCATTGAGAGCCCAAGCAGATATATTTCAGCATCTTGAAAAGGTGTAGGGTTTCGTGAAGTGGGTCATTTAATCATATTTACTCATTTGGAACTCAATTAGGTGCATGACCAATTTATAACTTGCGAGATTCTCCTTAAGATGGGGTGCTAGTGAGCGTGAGTTTAGGGCAGTATTTTCGATGTTTTTATAGCATAAACATTTATTTGGACAAAATAAATCAAATATTTCTTCTATAGAAACATAGAGCTATGTTTTCTGCACATACTAATCTCAACAGTTCTTTAATATCTGTTAAGGGTGTCCTGGAATTTAGTGACAACTTTTTCTCTCTATTTAAAAAGTTTGTCACCAAATGGAGCTATGCTCATGACAGATATTCAAGAACTGTTGAAATTAGCATGTGCAGAAAACATAACTCTATGTTTCTATAGAAGAAATATTTGATCTATTTTGGCCAAAAAATGTTTATGCTATAAAAACTGCAAAATTAATGCACTAAACTGGCGCTCACTAGCACCCCACCTTAAGGTCTCGTTGCGAAACCTTCCTACATTTACAAAGAGACATCCAGGAAGTTTCGTGAATCCGTTGTTTTCACACCCCTTCTACTCTTCCAGTACATTTACGTGTCGTTGTTGCATGTCCAGCGTTGCTTCTCCGACTCCCACAAATCATGACTTCCGGGCAACGCTGGTCTCCTGACGGAGGGTGAGTGTTTTTATCGCCAGCGAGGGGGGAGGATGATGATTATAGGTAGGAGCACCCCCAGGGTCTTGGACGCGCTTCAATGTCCTTGAGGGTGATAAATCTTGTGTAGAAATGTACCTGGAGGATGGAAAAATAAGATATAAGGAAATAAAACGAGGGGGTGGTTTGTTTTGGTGGGAAGTGGGTGACTGGTACCATTCTTTAACATTCAAAATGGGGTTATTGGGGGGAGGTTGAGAAGGGTATTGTAATGTACACTAAAGGACAAATAGATATAAACAATAAACAAGCAACGTATAGAAATTTTAATTGTAATTAAATTACAATATATTTTTAATTTAAAACATTTTAAGGTTATCTATTGTGATATTTTAAATATGTTTTATCTAAAAATTAACATAAAAAGTGTTAGCTAAAATTTCTTGTTTTTTAGTGTAGCATATTTTATATTATTTAAACCGAAAATATCGATAATATGTAGTTTATAGGTGTTTTCATTTATGTTCAGTACCAGAACGAGATAACAACTAAAAAACTTTTAAATCAATATTTGAGTCTGCAGTTTGATCATATGATATATTTTTTAACATGTAACTTATAAAAAAGTATCGGAAACTATCAAGGTGATAGGGTGAAGGAATGCAACTTGTGGTGAAATGTCAAAACTCACTTCTGACGTTTCGCTTTCTTGCAATATTTGAAATATATTGGTTTGGTATTTTAAAATATGAGATTATCTCCTAAATTAAGGATAAAAAAACTCTCCATGGCTTAAATAAGATTAGATTTTTAGCTTAATAAAGATGGGTGGATGAAAGGTTAGCTCTATTTTCAATGACATTCCACGCAAAGGGCTGCAGTTCTATGATTAAAGTGAAGGATATCGGAAGCTGCAGTCTCATTTCAAACAGAAAACACTTTTTTTTATGGCAGTCGCGATAGTTATTAAAACAATTTCCAAATGTTTATACATCATTCCATTTGGCATGCAGCTGTCACATTTTATGGATAATATTAATACCTATTAAATTAAATTAATATTATATTAAAATAATAAACCTATTATAATTAAAAAAGTTTGTATTTTCTAAAGGTTTCTTTCTATCAGAATATAACTGTAGAACGAACCTTCTTTGAACAAACGCAGTCATTGGTTGTTATGGTCATATTCATGGGAGAAGATTGGGAGTTATTTGTGAATTATTTTTTTGCTTTTGATGCGTTTATAGCTGCATGAATAAAATATAATATGTAATTGTGTGGTTGTTTGTGTGTAGACGGGAGAACTCCTAATCTCAGAAACCTAGAAAGATGAAACTTTGCCCACGTACTATAAGGAACTCGACGGTACGTATCTAAAGCATATTAAAATAAATATTTTAGATGATATTGCGAGACTGACGTAGGTCTGGATTTAGAGTTGTGGAGGCCCAGGACTGTGAAAAATTGGAGGCCCAAATATAAATATAATTTTATTTAAACTTTTTACTTTTTTTTACAAACTTAAATGTTGTAAGCAAAATGTTAAAGATATGATTTAAAAAAGAAAATAATGTCAACACAATAAATCAGATTTATAATTCCATCTGTAGCCACTAAATTCGATGCGATCTGGGGGTATTTTTTATGTTTTGAAAATCACAATCTGAAATATTGGCTTGCTGCGCACGTCCCATTAGTTAGTTAAGTAATATTTTGTCAGAAATAAATATAAATTGATACGGCAAGTTTTTTTTTAGATCTTACTATAGGATGGGTCCAAAATTGAAAAAAAAAATCACTAGTGAGTCCACCTTTAACCTGAGATGACGCAAGCAAACCCACGCTAATGTCCACTAAGCTTCCACTTAGTAAAGTTCTTGCATATGGCCCCAAAACCACGAGAACAAAGGTTAATCTCTCTTAATAAACTGTCAAGTTGAATGTTGTAATAATTTGTTTGACATCTAACTTGATCGACAAGGAAAAATATAAGCTTCAAATCCAAAGAGAGTATATTATTGTTAGAGATTATACTTTATTAAATGATATTATTAAATATTACATAATATTATATTAAATCCAAGAGAAATTATCTTTAGGTTTTGTTGGCTGTTTTGTACTCACATTATTAGTTAAAATCATTATTCCATTTATTTCACACAAGCTGCAAGTTCCCGGCGTTGATCAGCTGAAGTT
The DNA here is from genome assembly GCA_902155825.1 of Timema genevievae. Taxonomy (NCBI): domain Eukaryota; kingdom Metazoa; phylum Arthropoda; class Insecta; order Phasmatodea; family Timematidae; genus Timema; species Timema genevievae. The sequence continues at coordinate 62,145 of CABFWO010004271.1, read as the reverse complement.
AGTGCTCTGGTAAAATGTATTTTGTATTAATGGTTGTAATTTCTCCTTGGCCAGGTGCTATATCCTTATAAAAACTAAATAGCTTGTAAATTTACTAAAATAAACGTGTGCATCGAATAAGCAAGGTTTAGTGGAGTTGAAAATTATTGAGATGTTTACACACTTTAGTATGATTTTCAAAAAAGTTAAGAGACTTATAGGAAATTAATGGAATTAACAACAACAAAATTGGACATGCTATCTACCATAGCTTTCTTGTCATATTATTATCTAAACCCAAATGAAGGAAAGTTTAAAGTTTGGGTGGTTCAAGTATGAAGTTGTTGCTGATATTACTTGGGTGCTTGGCGAATCTTTCAAAGGAGGGTGGGGGCAATATGGGTGGGGTGCATGATAATATTTTGACTTTGGGTGTCTTCTAGAAGATGTTTAGAGGAAGCTTTTATTGTAGCTCGCGGCATTTCTCATAGTTAGAACGTTTTCAAATAAAGTTCACAAAGCACAAAATGTAATCAGATAAAATATTCTTGCCTTTAAGCTGTGCTCTGTTCCTGCTTTACTGATTGATTATATAAATAAATACTCCAATTTTATGGTTTGTATTAATTTATTAAAATGTTAAGAATGTTTATCGAACAATTTATGAACCAGAGGTGGGAGTGTTTAACTTTTATTTTAAGTGAGCAAAATTACGTTCATTCCAATTGGTGAACTTAATCAACTCCATAATAAATGTGATATACAGTGGCTGATTAACTACAACATATATACAATCCAATTTTTACAGGACGGTCCTTTTAGAAGATACAAACTAATTTTTTTGCGGGCAAAATTAATAACGTTTTACTTTATTATTTGGGCTTTTATAGTTATTGATAATATTTACCAAAAGTGTCAGCTGCAGATCACATGACCCAACGTATGAATGAATATATGAAAGTAGATCTAGTCAATTTCTTAGCTAAGAACATTGGATCGTAAGCTAATACACATTTCCACAAAATGTCTACTTTTCCTAAACTATTGAAGTTATATTCTTAATTGAATAAGATATTGAAAAAAAACTCCATGGAGGATGTTATTTGAAGTTAAAAATATGTATTTGTGTTTCACTGTCTCACAGTTGACGATCAGTGGACACGCGGTACAAGGCGTTTAACATTTACTTTGATCTCAAAACGGCTACATTTCGTGTACGTCAGAGAAAGGGAGCTAATTTCACCTTTTCATATATTTTCTTTAGAATTATAAAACTTATAATGTAGGGGTGAAATGACGCATGGCTGGCTTTCACCTCCATTTTATGTGTACAATAATTTGAAAATAACACAACCGCTTCTAACGCGTTAGCTCTAACAACATTGGCAACAAGTCTCAGCAGTTCTTGAAAATGTGTCATCAACATCCTGGAGAACCTTTTCTTTGAATTTAAAAAGTTTCTTATCAATTGCCATTTTGTTCATGACAGATGATCAATAACTGTTTGGATTACTTACTATGTGCAGAAATTCAAACGAATCGAATCTGTTGAAGCACTTTATTTGGGCCAAACTAATGTTTTACCATCAAGACTGGAAACATATTTTCCTTAGCTCGCGGCCTCTTTTATCCCACAATAAGAGCAATGATTTAGGTAAAGTTCTAGTTTTGGCTTAGATACCTTGTTTGGAAAAAAAGAATACGGTATGTATCTCTACATGAATCGATGTGGGCTGGAATCACTCCCCCCTTCCACCCACCGCCTGATACGTCACTTCCGCTACAACAAGAGACGAGCGTCTCGCGCTTTTGTGGTTTACCCCCCCCTCCCACCACCCTTGTTGGTCTATTACCCGTCGGTTGGTCGGTCATTACCAGAGGCCAATGGTGAGAAAACCTTTTCTAGACAGAAGCGGACACAAATTACAAGCTCGCGCGATTTTACTGCCACACTCGAGGAGGTTTAAGGTACGGCTGGCTACACGAGCCGCCCCGCACCGCACCGCATTTTCTAACAATTTTTATATTCTTTATAGACTGAGTTCTATTACAAATAAGTTTGTATTTTTATTTTTACTTGGATAGATTTTCACCTATTTTCATAAAATTAAGTTAGCTATTAATTACGAAGAATAAAGTTTTAATTTAGCTAATAACTAAGAAGAAGAATGATTGTTGTTCAATAAGTTGTATATAATATTATTTATATTGTACGTAATGTTGGAGACAATGACTACAGCGTCACACGTGCAACGGCTGTGAAAGAAATGCCTTGTTTTTACCATGAAAACAAAGTTTGGAGGCTCCTGAACATTTATTTCCGGTGGTAGGTGGCTACACGGTCCGCACCGCACCGCAAAAGTGCGGAGCAATGCTCTCTCGACGATTCGTCCGCACCGGTGTGGTGCGGATTCGTGTAGCTACCTACATTTAAAAACATGGATAGCATTCCACCGGAAAAATGAGGTGTGGCTCCGTGTAGCCGGTCCTTTATAATATGGATCATTCTCAGCAATGACTATAATCAATATACCTTCTCTTAAGGGGAGCGTCTAACAAAATGTTGAGACGCGTTGGAGACTTCTACAAATCCTGCGTCATTGGAGGAGTGATTTGTTAAGAAATGATACAAAATAGAGGTAAATTTAAAAAAATGAAACTAAGTTTTTTAGTTACGTTTAACAGGAAGTCAAGTTCTAAGATCTAATTAAATGATGAGAAACTTCTACTCATCCTCAAACAAATAATGAATTTTTTAACAGGATAACAATATAAAATCCTTAGATAAATGAAGATTATTTTAGTGGTTTTGACGCTTAAGAGCCGATATTATCATAAAAAATACTGAATTGGGGGAGGGGAGATATCTTACTTCAAGTAGGTGGTACCCTTGAGCCCATTATTATGTAAGCCTTTCTACACAAGGCTGGAAAACAAGTTAATCTAGACATTAGGAATGGGTAAAATAGTATTAGTGTGAAGAGAGAATATAAAAACCACAGTAATGTGAATAGCCATCCTGAGTTAACTCGGCTGGAATTTCGGCCACCCAGTAAACGATGACCGACTGCAATGTGAGTCTAACGCCTTAGACCACCCAGATGAGAGTTCATATAATTGATTAGTTGCACGGGACCATTTTTCAATTCGTGGTTTTCGGTTTATAAGAAAACTTCATTTTTAATACAAAGCTGTACTGTTCCCACAGGCAAGGGCTTTGTTTTTGCGTTCTTACGGGATGATTATACCGGTAACCTAATTGCCATGACCCAGGTAAAAGGAACGTTGTTATATTGGTAAGCTAAAAGTCGCTTACCTTTGCGATGCTGTCACTCTGCTATACTATCGCGTAGTGGTTATTAAGATGAATGAATATATAACAAAGCTTAGAGTGTTGGCGTCCTGGTTATCCTTAGGCTGAGTATTTTATTATTATTTTTAACACCACGAAACACTGCCCGTTTGGGTTAATTATACGCATATGTACTAAATTAATTCCGCTAATGGGTCAAGAGTTAGGAAGGTTGGATTTAAAGAAGGGAGAGTGGAAAACCATTTAGTAAAAACCACCCCTCAGTAAACCAGACCGGAATTATAGCTCCGATCTCCATGTAATAGACAGTCTAGTCTATTTCGAAAGTAGTGCCTTATACCATGCGGTCACCGAAGTGGGTTTTCCTAATTTTAACTCAACATTTTTCATTTTTATATTATGATATTTGTGTTTAAGAAACAAATATCCACTCTCACAAAAATAAAGCACACATTTTAAAATAACCAAAATACCTAGTCGTTGTTACTCACACCCCTATCAGGACAACGTTCTAGAAACCTCTAGGAGCTATGTCTCCAAGACAATTAGCTGTACGTTGCATTAATTGGCCTGGTTTACTTCAAACAAATATTATAAATAGTACGGTGCACCACATAGACTTTCGTCCCGCTTTTATCCTAGAATCAAAAACTCATAAGATTTGTGAAAAACGGAATAATAGGTACAGTGAAATCTCTTAATAGCGTATACCTTCGGGGATCTAAAAATTGTCCATCACTAAGCGGTGTCCGTTTTATTTGGAATGTATAAATATTTTTAAATGATACTTCTTAACACAGTTTAATCTATCTGATCCTCTATACTTTTAATATAAACTAAGGGTGCGGACAGACTGAGCGCACACGCTTGAAAGATAGAACTGGTTCTATCTTTCAAGCGTGTGCGCTCGACCCGGTACAGTCTAGTTTACAGGCGCTCAGCAATATTATTGTATTGAGTGTTAGGAAAACTTCTCATTTTGACATTTTTATTACTATCGATAGGTTTAGCACACTTGCTACTAACGGTCTAATTAATTGGTAAGATCATAAACCATACCTATACATAAATAAATATATATATATATATGTAAAACTGATATGTTAAAATACTTCAATATTATCAAAGTATGCCTTTACAAATAATAATCACCATTAGCGTGGAGAGAGGATGAGAAAACCACAACAATAAATCACTTGTTAAAACCCCCCTCGGTTCACTCAGCCAAGTTTCGGAGCCTCCTCTTCAACAACTCGAGAGCTATCTGCTAATCACGCGCTCGCCAGTCTGGCCACCCAGTTGCTTGCGCGCTCGCTCGCTCGCACGCTTGTCAGTCTGGCCGAACCCTAATACAATCTAATTATTTCACTATACAATAATGTATGCGAGATTTATGACTTATGAATAAATAAGCTTACTGTGCGTTGCTTACAATAAGTATTGCAAAATACACAGAACAATACGCAAATAAAAACTCAATTTAAACATTAGGCAGTAGGCACGAGCACCAACAACTGATGAAACAACCCCCACTGATAGCTCGGAAGGGGTGGTAGGTAAGACCTTGAAGTTCCGTTGTCATTTCTACGTAAGCGAACATTCCCTAGAGGAGGAAGGCAGAAATGCTCACATTTTGCGCTGGACAACGGAATTTATCACATTTATACAGTCAAAAACTAATTTTTTTTTTCAGTTTTTGTCCGATTTTTAGAGATTGCTATACATAAATATGCGTCTTTAGAAGTGTCCGTTTCCGTTAGTGAGAAAGTATGTTATTGGTAGGTGGTTTCGCCGTAAGAGCCCAAGTTATTTTGCCAGGGAAGCTTAAACTGTCCGTTATAAAGAAGAATCCGCTATTCAGAGGTGTCCGTTAAGGGAGATTTCACTGTATATACAATACATTGTTGTAGAAACATTACACCAAAGATCATAAATGAACGCTGTTACTTACTATATGGCATTAGGAACTCGGAACACTGTTACAGAAAAATTGAAAAAAGAGAGACATCTTTTTCTACCAAAGAGCATACAATTATCAAATTCATTTTCAAAGACTTGAATAAAAAAAATATTTTGATTATAGTTCAGAAACTATTTGTTATATAAAAATCTATTTCAAATACAACTTTACAATGATAATTTATTTCGTATTTCTATTTCTTAATACAACTTTACAATGATAATTTATTTCGTATTTCAATTTCTTAATACAACTTTACAATGATAATTTATTTCGTATTTAAAAGTGTTTAGGAGAAATGATAAAAATCTGAAAGTTTCCCCTTTTTAGATCTTCAAATAAGATAGGACCCGATTGATATTTATTTTCCCAACTTTCCTTACTAACCATGTAAGGCTAGGAAAGCTAGTATTTATAGGCAATGTGCCCACATTCGCGTGGAGGCGGAGTCAGAAACTAATTAGTAAAAACCACCATCAGTACTGTCGATTGATGTTCAAGCCCCCGAGCTACCCAACACCTTGACTGGGTTAACTTGACGTTTAGTCCGCGTGCACACCATTATGGGTACCAGTGTTACAGATATCTATGATATTTTAGTTCAGAGGCCCTGGTTCAATAACACTCGACCTCATTTATATTTATTGTTTCTTAATGGTTGAGTCCTGATACAACCAATGCTATTGTTGTGGGAGGGGAGAGTTAGGATAGGGGAGTGGGGGAGAAGAATGTTAGTTAGGGTACATTTTCAATATTTACATTTTAGTATTTAATAGTTCTTGATGCGAATATCCCGAATGTGTAGTAAGACGTGATTGACAAATAAAACAAGTTCTTCGACCAGTTTTATTAGGATAATGATATAGCTCTACTGCCTTACTGGATCCTTAAAATTGACAAGAGTTAAAAAATAAATCTTAAAATGTTCAGACCAGCCATACCATTTTGAAGTACTTTAAATTGTTAATTTGGTTAGATCTCATGTACATCGGGAGATTTATAATATATATTTAAAAACATACATAAAATAAAATACTCTAAACAAAACACAAAATGGATGAATGTATTTTGAACAATCAAAAGAATTTCAGAACATTTATAGTTCTACAAGAAAATATTTCCACCATCTTACAGCCACAAATACCGCTTTGATAGTTTCGAGTCTTACATGAATACTTTTCACATTATTTATGTAATATGCAATAAACTTTATTAACTCTCTCTTTCTCTTGATTTGTTCATTCGATGCAATTTTAACAGCGCTGCGGAACCAGCCTTAAAGTTTATGGGCAATCGAGGTATTTCCCAAAGGTCTAAGTCGCTTCCAATAAATGTATATAAAAACAAGTTTGTACACAATTCAAAAACAGCAGATAATAAAAGGAAACGGATGCCACATTTCACCTCGGCAGGTGCTGAAGAACGATTAGTCCGCATTAGAAATGGCTGACACTTGAATTCTTTGTGCGAGAGCTGTTTGTTGAATACAGATTTGACGTGAAAACAGTCATAAAACTAAAAGTAGACATAGTTCTTCTTCTCTATTGTTTTTTTGTTTTTTTACCGTAACATTTTATTTTGTTTCCTTCCACGATAACTCTTGCAGTTCCTAACTAAAACTGTATTTCTTTTTATGGCTACTTATCCAACTTCGTAAAAATAATTGTTTTACGACAGAGCACTATGTCCATAGTCCAGTTAATGGCTGTTTTCTCATCTAGGGATATTTTATTTTCTTCGTCCACATGAGAACACTATTGTTACAAAATAGCCCAAGACCTTTTATTCGACTTAGGATATTTATTGCCCATCCTTTAAATTTTTAGTGGGAAGCGAGTTAACGGCGTTGGCAAGAAGTACAATACAGGGCATGGTTAAAGTGTTGATTGTATGCTTGACAGCGATGTTGAATACTCTGACTTTTAAAGGAGAGACTTTGGAATTCATTGAAATCACCGCCGGTCCCAGGCTTTCTAATGGTCGAGACAAATATAAACAAGTACTCTCCGTCACAATGAAAACTTGATGCTTATCACAGTTACATAATCTACAGTAAAATCTCGATGATGAAACTAAATGGGAGGAGGGGGGAGAGGTGGGAGGTGAAATAGTTCAGGTTGACGAAAAAAAATCATATATTCTGCAATTAATTTTAAAACAATATTTTAAACCACACAACGTTCACCCTGAAAGGCAGTCTTAAATTGATCGAATACACTATGACCATACTTAATAAAAATTATCTTTGCTAAAGTCGAACCATACACGTGCTCACCGATTTTACATTTATATGGAGGTCAGGGTTCAAATCTTGACTGGTTATACTGAGTTTTATTTTCCGCTAGAGTGCTTTCCACTCTCCCTACAAGAAAATGCTGGTGTTTTGACTCTCAAACCTATATTACTCGTCCCGATCCGTAATTATGCAGATAGTAAGATGCTTAAACATATACACAAACACACACACACACATAGAGCCTATATATATATATATATATATTTACAACATACCCCCAATTATTTTTAGGAAGTCTATATTTTATTGAAACTAACTGTACATGTCTTAAAATCACTCAAAAGTATCCGTGAGATGTCAATAGCATGTTTGAATGGATACTTGTGAAAATAAATTATAAAGAATAGAAGACTGGCGTGGTAGGGCTACCATCCCTTTTTCCACATGTTTTTGGGTCAATTCTTTCTTAATTTTTTTTTTTTTACTTCCACTAACGCGGCTATTAAAGGATTGTTCTAAGGGTTGAGTTGGCGCAATTTCGAAAACACCTGTCATTTTTTGTTTGTTTTTTTATCACCAAGTCTTACTACCTGTTCATTTTATACGCATTTATAATAATTACCTACTCTAATTGGGTAGGGATTAGAAAGGAAGCAGTTTAGAGGTCATCTATCCGCATTTGAATGGAAGGAGAGTGGAAAACTCTTGGAAAAACCCCCTTCAGTAGACACGACTGAGATTCGAAACCCGACCTCTCCGTCATCAGCAGGCCAGTCTACCATAAAAGTGATGCCTTAGACCATTCGGCCACTGAAGCGAGTAAAAACTTCTGTTAAACTTACTTTGTGTGTGTTGTTTACTTCTTAGTCGCGTTTCTGTAACCAGTGTCTGTTCATTCGCTTGGTTATGCTAGGTTAGGTTAGATTAGTTTTGCAAAACTGAAAGGGAATCGCCAGATGTTAGGCTAGGTAATGTTACGTGAGGCTAGGTCCACAAAAATATTTCCTTATGGTTAGGTTAGATTAAGTTATGTCTGATAGGCTGGATATAAAAAAATTGAAGAATTTCGCTTGATGGTTGGGTTAGGTTGGATTGTATTATATTATGTTAGGTTAGGTCTGCATAAATGATAGGAATAATCCAGTTTATCCTTAGTTCATACGTCCTATATCAGTTAGTTCAAAAGAATTCATATTTACTTACAATACTGCAATTTAAACTGCTTTAGGATCCGCGTGGTGGGTGGGCTGGAGAGCATAGTTGCCACATAGTGGGAGTTCGCGCGTTACTACTGTGCAAGCATACTCAGTGACTGTTGAGAAATCTGGCAGCGTGCATTGGTTGCTATGACAACTACCCTTCACAGATTGGTCGAGCATGTGACGAGACTCCACTCCCCACTCCGGCTGCGCTGACCTCAATCCTAAAGCAGTTTAAAACGCAGTTTTTTCTATAATACTGCGTCCAACGTCCTGTACGGATTGCTCTAAACTGGTCCCTTTTCGGGGTGAATGTGCCAAACAAATGTCTTACGGACCTTGATTCAAGGATGTGAATTCACATTAGCTTGGAGAGGGGGTGGGAAATACTCAATGGAAAATTAAATGTCGAGAACTACCTCCAGTTCACTTGGCCTAGATTTGAACCTCGACCTCCCCATAGCTGGCAATTTTTATCTATTTATTTATTTATCATATAAAAATTTCAGCTCATGGTTCGTCTTACTATTTGAGAGCTACTTAGGCTACTCTTGAGTTAGATATTATATGAGGCTGTAGAAAAAATATTGAAGGGTTTATACTCATTGTTTTAACTATCTATATACAGGTTATTATGAGTCTGACACCTTAGACAAGTGATTCACAACGTTTTTCAACCCACGACAGACTGAACAAGGCATTCAAATAATCAAGGCACACCATATGTTTATTAAGGAGAGATTTTATCATTAAAATAGAGAGTATTAATAATTGTTTCTAAAATTCTAATGATAATGGTGTTATTTAAAAAATAATGTTTGATATGGATTTAAAAAGCTTTATATCTACTACTAAATTTTTTCTCACTTGTTTTTGTTCTTCTCCCCACCCCTCCACCCCCTAAACTCCTGGAGTTCACCTTTTGATCCTTTGTAGCATACCAAAGTGCATACCCGTGCTGGTGATATCGTAGTGAAGGTTTTTTGGACGCACAGAAAGCATCTTTATCTGTCCAGAGGGGTTCTACCGGTGTTGTAGTCCTATCACAGTTCTCACATGAACCAGTCCAAGTCATGTGCTTCGTGTACTGACAAGAAGGTTGCTTATTATTTTGGTATGTATGCTCTACTCTATTTTATTCGTATGCGATCCGCGTACACCAAAGAATTGATGAGCTAGTATGACCGCAATCGTTTTCATATATTTTCCTCAGCTATTACTCCAAAGTAGGTTTATGGCAGCCAAATTTCACTAAGATCTGATTTGTTCTTCTTCCCTTTGAGGTAAGATGTTAAGGAAATTCAAGCATATGCATTATAATTATAATTGTTTTTAAATAATGATTGTTAAAACCAATACTCTTTCATTAGTTTTGAAACAATAACTATAAGAATAGATCTATACTATCCTTTTCATCAACTGCTTCGGTTGGCATTTGGTACAAGGCGTCACTTTCACAAGTCAGTATTTAAAATGTTTATAATAGGTTTTTTTTAACATATTTAATTTTTAGTAAGGAGCGATATAATATATTCTTTAGATAACTTAATCAATAGTGGTTACTAATAAATCGAATTTTGTCTTAATTAGTTAAAATATTAATCACAGTAGTGAAAATTACGATTAATGTACCTACACTAACATAGAACATAGCACGTAGGGGAAACAACCCTTGTTGATAAAAATAAACATTTTAAAATAATTATTAAAACTCATAAGTTGTGATAGTCTTAATAGTAAGAACTTTATGACAATAAAAAAATATTTTTTGAATATTCTACCTCAAATGACCAATAAAATTAATAGAAATGTATCGTGACAGATTAATAGACAAAAAATAAATTATTGAATATTGAAGTTAATTTAAAGAATTTATCAACACAAAAAGGATTTAATATATTTGAAGGTTAAATATTTAAACTTTATATTGTAGGCCTATGTGTATAATTGGAATGGAATAACAGCTACCTCAGTGAGACCAGGGTAAATATGCTTGTTATCATAATCATTTTCTTTTTATATTAATGACTATTCCTTCTTTAACATTTTAAATTAATAATTAAATTCCATTCCATATTTTTATAGCACTCCATTGGCATATAGGCTATTTGATGCATTGCATTTCTATCATGATTTGTTATGCTATATTCTTAAAGAGCTGACGATAATGCGTATTGTGCATTGAAACTAGTCGTTCCAATATAGCGTATTTCGCAGATAACCCAGCCATCAACAAAATTAAATTAAATATAAGAAACAAGAGGTTAATCAATCCGTATCTATTTAACATTTTTTTTTTCAATTTATATGATTATTTTTAGAAGTAAAGAGCAATGAAAGTTCAATGTGTGAGTATAATGGAGATTGTATATATATGCTTTTCTCGTTTCATGTATATAAACTTATATATAAACACACTTACATTGGCTTGTTTTTAATCTACATCCTGGTAGGAAGATTCCTACTGGCAATGTTCGTGAATGGACCAACAGTCTGAAGTTGTAGACGATTAAAAACATCGTTTGCAAAAAGACTACTTTAAGATTAAAAAATAATTTTGTTACAATGTAAGACTATTTTTAAAACTACTGGTATTTAAGAATTTATGGCTTTTGATTCAATGTTTCGGTATTTCTTAAATAATCACCGAATAAAATACAAATAGGCCTACATGGGAAATCTTACCTCTACGTGACTCTACGTCATAGGTGGACAACGTCTTTAAATTATTTAACCAAAGTTAATTTGATAATAAGGAGAGGATTTTTAATAATCTAGTATGATAGGTGTACGAAAAAACCCCGTTAAAAAACTCTTTTCAACCCTTATGTGTGTATAATATAAAACTTCACAGAAAGAAATTAATTAAAACCTGCAGTAGGCCTACATACGCATCCGCACACAATTTACGACTTTTATATTAGAAATACCAGCGATATAACAACTTCACGTCATCTATTTAGGGACTAAATAGCGTCCTTAGCGGCATATTTATTAATTAAAGTCATTGAACAAAGGTTTGTATAGTAAAAGTAGTATAATATACGTTTTTGGTCACGACTGACCTTGGCCGCAGTCTGAAAAACGTCCCTGACGTCGAAACTAGAGTAACCGCAGACGCCGTTGAGTAGAGATGAGTGAAAAGGGGAAGAATGGAGGATCCTATTACCTCCCACCGTACTGGATCCCACTATAGTTCTGCGGTTTAGCGCCGCCGTTGGACCCTGTAATAATAATTCATGAGTTGCAGTCAGCGCTCCAGATACACGGTTCCTCCAAGTGTTGGAGGGTTAAGGAAGACAACCTTAACTGACGGGAGGGATTGCAGAGCTGGACATATTCCGGGTTCGAGTCTTGGGTTGAGTACATTGTGTTACTGGTATCGAGAATTGAGTTCTACACTTAAAGTGGTTTTGATTGGAACGTGTGCATACATACATCATGGCTGGGTCAGTTCAGTGCTTCAGTGTTTCGGTTCAAACGGTTCTTCACGTAAGAGTGGGAACCGATTTTATTTGTTTGAAATTTTATTTAGTAATTGTTACTTAAATACATTTTAATTAATATTTTTAAAATTGCATCTTTTTACTCGTTCAGGTTGTACGCAACAAATAACACTAATGTGTTCGGAATGAGTAGGATTTAGTTTTGAGAAAGTATACTGACATTTGCGTGGAGAGAGAAGGGAAAACCATTTAGGAGAAACCCCTCTCTGTACACCCGACCAAAGTTCCAACACTGATCTCCCCGTCATCGGCAGCCCAGTCTATTGCGATAGTAACCTCTTTGCACATTTAGTATCTATAGTATTATTATTATTATTATTATTATTATTATTATTATTATTATTATTATTATTATTATTAGCACCCCGTCTTACTACCCGTTCGGTTTTTACACACTTAGGCCTATGCTAATGTGTAATGGTAGGGTGATTGTGAGATGAAATGGGTATCTATAGTAGGATTTTTAAACGAAATACCTTTTATTATTATTATTATGATTATAGTTATTATTACTATTATTACAGGTTGTTCTATCTTACGACAGGTCCATTCCTTTTGTCAGAGAATTTGTACCGCCAATGCGCCCTGTCCTTTGCCTCCTCCTTCAGTTCTCAGAATTTCCCTCTTTCCTTCAAGTCATCTAACATTTGAGTCCTTCTTCCTAAGCTCCTCTTTCCCTCAACCTTGTCTTGCATGACGTTATGCAGAAGACAGTCCCTCCTAAGGATGTGTATAATCCAGTTTTCTTTGTACCAAGGAATCACATCCAAAATAGTTCCCTTCTTAACACTTCTTACTTTGTCATCCTGTATGTCCACCTGATCTTCTCAAGTCTTCTCCATCACCACATTTCAAAGATCTCCAAGTATTTCTTTTCCATCTTCCTGAGAGTCCATGTTTATGCTCCATACAGCGTGATGCTCCAAATGTAGCAGTTCATCAGTTTCTTCCTCATTTCCAAACTCAATAATAGGCAGGACCTGTTAGAAAAATACGAACACGTTCCTATGCTGTCAGCATTGATTGCGTTTTATATGGTATTATTTGGGTTATTTTATACTTTTATCTAGGGCTAATGTGAGGGACAGTTTAAGATTATATCCTTTGATGTTTGAATATGTTAAAGTAGTCTGTATTTTGTAACTTTATGTATGAATATATTAAAATGGTTTTAGTAACTTAAGTAACTAACTTCTACTGTTCTTCCTACCAAAATCATACTATAGTTACATTTCATTCAGCTAATTTGGTCACATTGTCCAGTAATAAGAATATAACAAACGTAGATTTAGAGTTAATTATACACTATTTAAATGGCTACTACTTAGTACGACTCCCACCGATGAGTTTAAAATGGCTGTTCCCGATAAGGACAAGAACAAAAACTGTCACTTTACATTAAGAAGTTGAAACCTGCAATGGTGATCACACGGAAACATGGTGATAAAAAAAAAAGTCTTGTGCTTGTGACCACTATGTTATTTTTTTCCTTATAGTTTTTCCCCTTCCTCCGAGAAAATATGGGCACATTTCCTCTCAATTTTACCTTCCAAATTCCTTACCCATTCACGTAATTACATTGCTTGCAGTCCAGAGAGGTAGTAATACAAGGTGGAATAAAAGGGTAGTTTTATCTGGTTTATTTACTTTGTATTCATCTTGTTTCCCAAATAATTTTGGGGGACGCATGCAACTAACCGTATTGGTGGTCACGCCGTTTAAACGTCAAACTCACTTATCTTGATTTGCTTGGTTGCAGGTGGATTGAGGCTTGAGGCCCGAGTATATTGAGGAGGAGTTTCCCTCAATGGTTTCTCACGCTCCCTCCATGTAAATGTGTATACATTACCTCTGAATTCTACCTTCCTCCTCCCTACCGTATTCCCAAAATGAAATCTTGGCTAAAATGTACACGTATTGAAATGCAGTAGAAAAATAATAAGAAATGAAGTAGTTTAAAACTCTTGATTTGAACATGCTACTCGTGTAAGAGGTATACAAATGTTAACATAAGGTCTTCTTCGTTAACACAGGCCAAAACGTTTACCACATGGCTCCCCCCCCTCTATAATACAGAAGAGCTGCGGTCTTCAGTGCCCGCCCGTATCGTGTCGTTATACTTTCATACGGCACGCCGCAAAAATCTTAGGTGCAAATCGATTCCACCTCCTTATAGCCCGGGGTAAGAGGGGCGAGGGGATAATGGCTCTTGCCTCCTTATCTGGAGGAAAACAGCAGATGCGCTAGCAGGGGCAGTACTACAAAGAAAAAGAAACAACTTTTCATGTTGCCGATTTTTGACCTTTTACTGAAACGATACACCGACATCGTGAAGCTAGAAAAAAAATTATTCAGTTGGAGAATGTGCTTCAGCATTAGTACAAAAAAATGCAGTTTTTTTAAAAAAAAGAAAAATCTTTATCAAATAAATTCACATTAGTTCTTATAGTTAGTTACCTCTAGATATCAGTGGCAGTAGTGAGTAGTGAGATGCAGTGCTAAGTATAAGCTATCAATGATTTAATCTATAATAACCCGTTAGGTATTCTGAATGAGGAAAACTAAGATTAAAAACTTTCAAAAATCAGCTTATCAAACCAGCATTAAATTGACTTTCCTCTGAAAAATATGTATGAAAAGTTATTCATCCTCTAACTTACATCTTGAAAAAAATCGTTTGCTTCTTTATGAAAAATTCAGTCATTAGTAAACCATCTACCCTTGATATCAGAATTACCGTAGTTATTTATTTGTTTTGTTTTAACACTGCGTCTACTATCCCGTAGAATTAAAATCACGATTTTGTCGGTAGCTATGACCATACAATCATCTTGATATTAAATTTGAAACATACTCATCGAACTATTTGGCTGTAGCCACAAGTATGGACAAAAATACAAATGGATAGATAGCCAGACGGACAGAATTATAAGACATACTATTTTATTGTTTTAGTAAGAGAACGCATGTAATGTCAAGATCTATCATATTCATGAGGAAAACTATCAAAATTACATTTCTCTCTGTACAACAGCAATTTAAAAGATATACCAATTTAAAGGCGGCCTTACACCAAGGCAACAGGAAGCAACATGTACCATGTGACATGTTATCTCCTGTTGTCTGTCGGAGAATGTAGTTCCTTGTAGTTTTTGAAGCGTACTACAAAAAATATAAACCAAAGCAATAAAATTTTCCTATTTACCAATCGTCGGTCTGTTGGAAAAAAATGTCATCGAGAACGATTGAGGCCGCTGCTTAACTCATTCTTGCCGACCAGGCGAAGAATCGGAGGAGACGAAGAAAGTTGTAGAACAAACAAGTGTTTGTGAGAAGAAATCTATCCCAACAAGATTTCTTATCTCAACTAGATGTAGATGCAGATGCAGAATATTACAAGAATGGGTGAAGGTGATTTTCACTCCATCTTAAGCAAAGTGTCTCCTATTATTTCAAAACAAGACACAAACTATCGGGCATTGTTGCTCGATGATTGTTCAGTTGTAGTTTTTTTTTTGTGGACTTTATGTTCGCGATCTAAGTATCCACAGTCCTTTTGTTATTTTGATAATAACTTAATTGATTATCCCAACGTATTTAATTACCTGCTCTTTTACCCTTGAATGAACTTAACAGTTTCATAATTTGAATAATTCATCTTGCAACACTGAAATTACTCACAAGAAACAATAAAGAAACAACTCAAAATGGAATACAACGAACAATACGCCAAATCACTCGTTGGCGTTGCCTTTGTTCGTACTGCCGGTGGGTAAGGGAGGCAACGCGTGGTGGTAACATGCAACTTCTGTAGCAAGGTCACATGTGGTAAAGGAAACAGGAGACAACATGTAGAATGTAGCATTGGCGCATTCTCTACATATTGCCCCCTGTTGTATTGTTTCTAAGCCACCCTAGATATAACCCACCATACCACAGTGAAAATATTTTATTAATATCATCTAACTAATTTGATGTCGAGATGTTATACAATATAGAGAGTTTTAACGAATCTTTCTCAAATTTGGAAATAATCTTAATTCAATGTCTAAAATAATAGGTTTTATAAAAACCTTAAGCTAGAAAATTGGTTGTAAATTCATGCAAAATAAATTTATTGCGTATTGAAATACACATTTTTACAAATCTACTAAGTTTTTAATCATCTTGTTAAAATTCCTTTTTATTGTGCCCTATATTGTAGGTACTTTTTTTTCTCTAAAAATTACCCAATATTTTTGATGATCCAATAAAGCCCAATATTATATGTAGGAATAAATAATTTTATTTACACATTAATATGTGCAGTAGATCTTATATTTAACTAAACAATTTAATTTATACATATTAATGTAGCACTTTTGATGTATAGCTATGCATGTAATTTATACATTTTAAAGTAGTAACATAATAACATGTCTACGTAATATATTTTTATATAAGTCAAAAATAAAATAAATGAACTACATTAACATAACTTAAGACATCATTTGTGAGTGATTTATTTTAAGAAAGCTTAATCTAAGCATTTGGATTTATAATAAATATGTCTTACTGATCACCCATCTTGGCTGGACTGTTGAACACATACACATACACATACACATACACATACACATATACACACACAAACTAACACTGTGGCATTTTGGATGAAATTCATTCTTGACAAAATGAATTGATTAAAAATATCAACTTTTTTCTTTAGTGAGAAAAGACAAAAGATTAAAAAGTTTCGGAAGAATAATATATAAAAAAGGACTATTTTTTTACTTCAGAATTTATTTTCAGCCAGATTTGAATATAGATAAGTTCTAAATTGTACAGGAAGCAAATTTGCATTTAGAAGGCAACATAGTACGTCCCCTTTCATATCGAAGCCACGTAGAAAATGTACGAATTCATTTTAATCTTGTCACACTCGGCGGGGGAAAAAAAAAACTTGCAATGCAAATGTGTTTTCAAAAGCTGTGAGAATTAGTTCTGTTTCCTCCCTAATTTTTTTTGTTTCGTTTCCATTGTATTATACGAAGCCATCTTTTTTTTCCCCCTCACTGATTCATCCAGATTTTTTTTTAGTTTACCCACGCAGTCATTTGTTGTCTTTATCTTCGTTATTATGTTTTTTTTGTTGTATTGTTTATGGCATTGTGTAAGTTACGTCCATGCTTTGTGCTTTAAAAATTGCCGTGAAAAAATATCATTTTTATTTACCGGTCCTTGGAGTTTCTGCCATTCATCATTATAGCAATTCATAGAATGTATTGTGATTTGTTGAATTGGCACAAGCTTTTTAATTGAGATATCAATATGTTGTTACAATTCACTATTTTAATAAAAGCTGGTACGGTTCAAATAACTGGAGCACATTTTCCTGAACTTAAAGTCTTAATACCGGTCCGGACTACCTGTATATTTACTATGGTGGGTTTAGGATTAGATAGGTAGGATCTAGAATAAATGTACCTTTATTTGCGTGGAGGGAGAATTGTAAACCCTTAAGTGCAACCATCCAGGATTCAAACTCCAACCTCCCCAAAGAATCCCCATCACTGGTAAAATTGACAAGAATGAGAATAACTTCTTTGCCCACCTGTCCACTGATGTGAGCTTTAAATAATTATGTGATCTTAGAAGCAATTATAAGTTGTAACGATATAGATAAAATTTTTATTCATGAGGGAGGTAAATATTTAAATGGCTTTGCTTTCTTCGCTGAATAGTTTGATTGAAATTAATTATTTACTACTTTAATACTGATTAAAAAATCATAAAGATAAAAATATCAACTTTAATGGCAATTTCTTGAGGATAAAAAGAAAAACCTTTATATAGACAAAAACAATCTCGACTCATTCGATTGAAACTTATTTCTCAATTCAAATTTGGGCACTTATATGTATTGCAATACATATAAGTGCCCAAATTTGAATTGAAATAGTGATTTGTCATCTCACAAAAATTTTATATTTACATTGAGATAATGATTTGTCATTTCACAACATTTTATATTTTTATTTGACATATTTGAGAGTAACTAAATTCACTATCTAGCCATTGTTGAAATAAAGCTTCACATTTGACAATTTAAATGAAGAAAATACCAAAAAAATATAGTTTATACGATAAATGGAATCTAATTTTGATACTAAAACACTGAGCTTAATTTAATTAATCTATAACTAAACCTAGTATGTATTATTTGGTTTATTCTTGAGAATCGTAATGAATCTTCCTTTAAATAAATTACATTGTCAAGGGTCAAATTCGCAAAAAGTAGTCTCAACCTTTTAAGTCGGCTCTTTTAGTATTCTGACATTAACGAGTTTATGTCCTCATAAATAAACTTAAAAGACAAGACGATGAAAATGACAGGGTCATTGCCCTTTCTAACGGAATCGAATTGGCTTTCACAGGAATTAATTAGTTAATTTTCAAGACGTCGTAAAAGTCATTCTTTTGAACCGGTACGAATCAAACTGCTTCGCTCCAAATCCAGAGCTCTAGTATATTTAAGTTTTGAGTTCTGCTGGTGTCAGAACACTTGCGACCATATAATTACAAGGATACTTCACTTTGACAGTCCTTAATGAACCAGTCCTTGTGGTCCTCATCTATAGGTCATGGCTCATGTGTATTCATATGTCCACCCTTGCAGTTTATTTTAACTTACAACATTTCTCACAACACAGACCTACATAAAGTTGTCGATGGTCTTTACTCTTTGTACGATACAATTTATACGACTAATAAATTGATTTTTCAAGCATTTGAGGAGAGTTTTTTTTTAAAACTTGCTTTGTTACATACATGTGGATTTTTTTCCATAATTTATTTGTTCTATAACCTTGAACCAGTATCTTTCGCCCATACGATTTATACAACATTTTTTTAAAACTATCGGATTTCAACTGTGCTTGTTTGGTTTGTAAATACCAGTGAGATAAAATTGGTTTCGAAGAAGCACAATTTTTTCTTATGCAATTAATAGAAGGAAAATTTATTTATGTTATTTGATATGAAATAAGATACAAATAAAAACATATTTTCAAGTAATACCAATTGGTGTGTATTCTCTAACTCTATCTTGAGCTAGTTCTATCCAGTCCACCTCATTACATCCCATCTCTTTCAGGTCCATTCTAATAGTATTCTCCCACTGCGTCTAGTTCTTCCCAATAGTCTCTTCTCATTGGGTTTGTCAATCAATACCCTGAACAAGGTTCTAGAATCTCCCATTCACGCTGCATGTCCTACCCACAGTAATCTACGGGACTTGACTGTCCTAAAAACATGTTGTAATGAGTACAGGATATGTAACTCATCATTATGTAACGTCCTCCACTCTCCAGTAGCCTTGTCCCTCTTTGGAGCCAATTTATACCTAAGCCCCTTGTTTTCAAACACCATAAATTTGTTTTCGTCATGTAAGGTAAGAGACCACGTTTCATTATCATTTAGAATTATTTCTAGCTTCCGGCATTTGGGGTATGTGCCCACCAAACCCCCCTGAAATTATTGGTTGGCTACGGCCTTGTTTACACTGATTTGACTAATGCTACTTTGTACGTAATAACATGCATTGAAAGTGTCATTGCGTGTTCAAAGCTACTATATTAATTAATACATTTTGGAGCTTATAATTCCAACATAATTGGTACCAATTATAACAATCAATAACAAACACAGATTACACAAAGCTTGAAAATGGCTCGAATACTACATCTTTAGCAAAGCTTAATTTTATTATTATTATTACTATTATTATTATTAGCACCGCGTCTTACTACCCGTTCGGGTTGTACACACTTACGCTAATGTGTAATGATAGGGTGAGTGTGAGATGAAATGGAGGACATACAGTTTAACGTGGGATCCGAACCACGGTGGTGGAGGCCTGGCATTACACACATTCACAAGTTGTGATTAATACCCGTCTTGTCAGAGGTGATGGAAGGGTTTGGCAATCAGATAAATCTGTGCCGGGACCGAGGATTGAATCCCGGACCCCCAGTACAGAAGCCTGACACCTTACCCCTAGACCACCAGGTCACCTAACAGTTTGAAAAAACGAATTAAAAAGGACAAGATTGGAATAAATGTCTGGATTAGGTAAAATCAAACTGTACAGTAAAATATAATATTGCAATATTTACCTTGCTTCTATAAAATAGTATAGCATAGCCATTAGTGAAAAACTGGGGGAAAAAATGCCTAAAAATAACATTAAAAAAATACACAACCTTTTACAAAAAAAAAGTGTAAAACTTCTTTCTTCGGGACTTTGATGCATCAACTAAATCAGTAATCAGATTGAAATCTGTTTGCCGAGCTGTCTCGTTGTAAATACTCAGGATATAATTTCCAGTGAGTTGCTCATGTGACATTGTACTTCTAATATATTTCTTAACAATTAACTTCAGTTTTGATAACTAGCTCTCAGCTGTTACAGTCGTCACAGGCAATGTGGCGAGTAAAATGTAAGATGTACTGTGCAAACTTCGGGGAAGCTGGCAGGTTGATTATATTTTTTACTAATAATAGATTTAGTCAATTGTCTGACAGAAAAATCACAGATTACATAGGATTTAGGAACTAGAGAGCTAGTTGAAAAACAGTGATCTACTTATTCCACTCTTAACGATAGTTTTATAAAAACTTAGTACTACTTATACCATCCTAAATGGGATGAATAAAATTAAATTGTTTTTAATATTTTTCTTGTTTCTTAAAAAAACTACCACCCCTACAAATTCCCTAAGCATTGCACCCAATTCCCTCTCCAAGCCTCCCACGCCTACTTCGCCTGCAGTCGGGGGTGCGGGGTTCACTAATGTTCAGGAATTATTTTTCAACAATATTATGTTTACTTGATTTAATCGATATGTTTTGTTAAAATAAATATTTATTTTGGCAAATATTTGACTAAAGGGATTTTATAAATGCAGTAACAAAATAATTTTAAAGGGTCCTACGTTGTTTTTTTGTGCTAGTTAAGGGTAACTATATTGCTGAATGAGTTCATAATGCGAGTTCTCCCAATACTTCATATATAATATATTTAATTTTTATACTACATAATATATAAATACCATAATGCGAGTTCTTCCAATACTTCATATGTTATATATTTAATTTCTATACTACATAATATGTAAATACCGTAATCTTTTCCCAAGAAGAAACAAATGAATAATGAAGCGAAAGATGAATTCTATTTTATTTTCAAGATAAGAAAATCCTATTTGAGTTTTTTCAAACATTCGTGACAAAAACAAATATAATTGTATAAATGTGTTGTTGTTGTGTATCTTGAAATAGAGCTAGACGTATATAAAGTAAATAATCTCATTCCATCACTCAAGGGATGAGGTTGAGCGTGCGTTAAGGTCATTCAAAAGAAAGGGGAACAAAACCTCAAGACTGCACCTCCCCCCCNGGAACAAAACCTCAAGACTGCACCTCCCCCCCTCCCCACCCCCTTCTATTGTGGCGCAAAAGTGCTTCAGTTAGAAGTATTTATGTGACCCTGGTGTGCGTACGAGTGTTTGTAGAGGATATTCCAGGGGCAGTCGAGGATGCTGCGGAGTTAGTTCATCTGGTACTTCCGGCCGGAAATCTTCTTTTCTCACGACTATACCTAGTTTTTTTTTTACAGGCACCGGAGTTCAAATCGCCCTCTGGAGTGACATTTAGCGAGGACTCAGGGCTTTGGAAAGGTGGGAGAAAGAGAATGCTGTTAGTTTGTAAGTCCTTGGGGAGGATTAAACTCCTCTCCTTTGGGATTCAAAGAAATATAAGAAGTAAAGAAGGAGATCGGGAACGGGGAAAAAAAAAAATATATAAGAAAAAGAAGGTAGCATTTCTTGAGTTCAAGTTCAAAGGAACGAAATGCTTTTAACTTCTTGGATAAATTTTCAAGAAAGGTTTTTTTTTTAGCCTTTCTTTTACCTTAACTTCTCTCCCTCCTAACACACTTTGTCCCTTTTTGTCGTAAATTTACCGTTTCCCAGAGAGGTTAAAAAAAATAGCGGTCTCTTGCATATAAGATGTTTGAGTTCCAATATCAATGTGGTGGATCTTAACTTATGCATTCGTTGGTTGTCGCGCACAAAAGCTTTTTTGTGAAAATTCTTTCGTTTGAGGCAACCTTTAAAGGAACGCTTCAATTAATGGCGTTTCGCCCTTACTTGATTTACATTTGATTAAATTCGAGAATGATTGCCCGATGGCTGAGAGTATGAGATAACTTTTTCAAACGTTTCAGAAACGTGAATTGGTGTGTACAATACATTCAACAAAGGGGACCACATAGGATAAATTAACGTTTTAGAGCAAACATAACTTTTTTTTTTAAACTCTGTTGTTCGTTAATAAACGCGCAGTCTGAGGCGAGTGAGTAAAATAGCATTCCGAGGTTATCTAACAGATTGAAAAACTTTGAAAAACACGTAAATACATATATTTACTATTAAAGCAAAATATAATCAAAGAAAGGTTGATTAATTTTACTAACATGGTTTTGATTTTTGTAAATCCAAGGAAAAAACCGATCAATTAACATGTTAAAATTTGAAAAACAAAGAACCTTTTGATAAAGATTTCTTTTCAATCAAAATATTAAACATAACTTTTAAATATCAAAAATAGCAGATACTGTGGATATGATCACTGCTAATTTGAGATATTGTTGGATATATAGATGATGTATAAAGTAGCTTTTTAATAGATAAAACTATCTTTAAGTTTTGACTAAACTTTATTTTCGATGTGTCTCTTACTTTCCAAAAATTGTAAATGGTTTTTATCGAGCAGTCTATGTGTATGTATACATCTGAAGAATTAAGCAATCGAGTCATTAAAAAAATCAATATTTAATAACATATTAACTAAATCATTATGTAATGTTGATTATGAACGCAGAAAACTAAAATTAAAGGCACTTAAGTTTGGGCAACAAGAACAAAAATTAGATTTGTTAAAAATTGAATGTAATGTAATAATTTTGCTTAAACTCGGATAATTTATGGAAGTTAAGGCACATCTTATTTATAAATGGTTATGTAGGCTATTATAATATGTACCTCAACTTAGAATATAGTGACTGTGACCAAAAGAAGTAGGAAAGGAAGGAACAGGTCCAATGGTGGAACAGTAGCAGATTGCTCATGTTCCAATAAAGGAGAAGGTTTGTTCACCCATATTCTCAATATAGCTAAATGAAGGGAGATTATTTTTTAAATCCTAATTAACTCAATATTCAAGTAAATTCACGATATTAGCTATTTTCTTCAAACATTGTGCTTTTAAATATCATCGTAGCTTAGTGTACATTTAATACAAACTCATGTACATTAAAACTAACGGTGCTTTTCATAAAAAACAACTAAAAAAAGTTAATTTAAAAAAAATATTTAAAATCTTGATTAAAATCCGCTTTTATAATTATATACTCGTGCACATTAATAATATACAGGCTTAGGTCAAAATTACACCAAAATAGCTGAATAGTATTTATTTTTGATACTATCTTTGAAAACTCACATTGCTTTGATTCAAAAACGTGGCCAAAATTTAATAGTGTTTAATGTTTTATATAATTTTATCCATAGTATAATGTGCTAATATGAGTGATAGAACTATAAAATTGTGTTTAAGTTACCTAAAGAAAAAAAATGGAGAGAGACAATAGAATTTTGGATTTTAGATATTTTTTTAATGTTTATATATATATATATCTATGTTGTGTTTGCAAAGAAGTTAGAAAAAATATATAATAAACAAAAATAATAATAGTCAATTAATTAATAATAGTTACTGATTTATAATAATTAACAATAAATTTAGAAAAAAAAATAGTTGAAAAAACTCCAAGTTATTTGACTGTGTGAGGTCAAATATTTTCTCTAATAAAAACAATTAATTCTATTTCTTCTTCTCAAACCCTGGTATTAATTTGACCCGTTCTTCACACGGCTATGCATCACTAAAACTATAACAAATTAGAACGCTCAACATCCGGCTGAACCACCTCGGTGGTTGCGCGGTATAAGGCGCCACTCTCGCAGAAGACTAGACTGCCAATGACGGGAAAATTGAGGTTTGAAATTCAGTCGGGTGTACTGAGGTATTTTTACAAAAATGGTTTTCCACTCTCCCTCCACACAAATGTGGATACACTTAATTTAAATATAATATTCCTAATCCCTAAAACCATTAGCGTAGTTGGTACATAAGCGTATAACACGAACGGGTAGTAAGACGTAATTCTAAAAAAACAGCTTTCCACTTTTTAATCTTGCTGGCTATGGCTATGGCTGGCTATGGCCATTACCAACAAATCATGATAACCAGTAAATTAAAATAAATTAAATAATTGAGACAAAATATTACCTTGTTCAAAAACTGGATGCACAAACAAATGTAACTCATTATCTAAATAATATATACAAAAGCACGATTATAAAATAAGATAAACGAACTAAAAGACATTGCTGCATAAATAATTTGGATAAAAGAGCAGCATAGTTCGCCAAAGAGCATAAAATCATATAATCCTCTGTTAGAGAGTTATATATATTAAATAGTAAGCACTATGGTTTTCCAAAGAGGATCATGGTTTACCTTGTTATGTCACCAGCATTTGTTTATTTTAATCATTATGTCGCTGCTAGTTAGGAGCTAGTTTATTCTTTAATTATTAGCTTTGTTTTCACAATGCTAAGGGATCAACTTTAAGATAAGCTTTAGTTTTTGTATTAGTTTATTTTTTTCGTATCCCTATAAAAACATTTTTCTACTATTTAAACTTTTTTTTTTCTACTAGCCATTTCCCGTCCTCTATTTTTAAATTACAAAATTCCCAACTTTTATTGTTAGTGCGAGGTTGTACTTTTACAAACTAGGAAATTTAAATTTTCTTCCATGCCAAAAACACTATTTTATAATTAGTCTGGAAGGATTTTAAGCTACTCCTTCCTATCCAACCTTCCTTTTTTCAGCCCCTTTATAAATAGTAAATATTTACACTTATTTTTGTTATTGGAGTAGTCCTTCAATATTACTGGTAAATTTCCATTTTCTGCCTTACCTATAAGATTTATTTTCTTTTTACCTAACCTTCCTTCCATATTTTCCACTTTTAATATCTTCAGCCTTTTATGGTTATTTGGAGTGGTCTTTATCCCTTATTGCTGAATTTCAGTTTTCTTCCACAAATAATATTTGTTTCTGTTAGTTTTGGAAGTGTTAGACCACCTTCACCATTAAAACAACTACAAAGAAATTTCAAATTTAAGGACAGATATGGTTATTGGGAGCTATCCTTATAAATGACTGCGAAATTTAAATTTTATATCACACCTAAAAGTATATATTTTTTATAATCCCCCCTTCTTGTTTTTCAAAGTCCCAATTAAAAATTGAACATTTTCAGGCCTTAATATTATTTTTGGTGGTATTTCTACGTGTCTGCAGAATTTCAGTTTTCTACAACACTGGAAAGTATTTGTTTACAGTTAGTAACTTTTGAGATTTTGAGCCTCCACCTACTTGACTCCAATACACTCTTAGCATTGTCAAATTTTAAGATTTATTTGATTATCTGAAGGTGTCTCTTTACTTGTCTGACAAATTTTAATTTTATACCTTATGTAAAAGCTTTTTTTTAAACTATAGGGCCCCCATTTCACGGAGCCCTATTTTGAAATTTCTCAATCTTAGATGTTTCTGCTCAAATTGGAAAATCCCACTACCTTCCTACCAAGCAAAATTTCAAGTTTGGATAGGGAAAATACGGTGAGGAGTGAGTCATTGAGTCCCACATCTTTCAGCCCCTCTCCATCCTCTTAGGGAAGACATTTGAAAAGCCTTCATAAGAAGTTCTCACCCAAATTCTCAAAATAATCCCTCATTTTAAATTTCAAGACTTTATGTCCACTGGTTCAAAAGATTCATCGGTGAGTTTTGAAAGCTTTCATCTCCTCTTTCCCCTCCCTAGAGGTCAAATCTCAAATTTCAATATTTAGTTGTTTATCTGGAATTGTCTTTCTACCTGCCTGCCAAATTTAGAATTCATACGACACTTAGTAGATTACTTAGTAATTTATGGTTTTCAGACTTTTATAATTATTTGGCGTGGTCCCTTTAACTTCTTACCAATTTTTTTTATTTTATACTTCTTATAAAAAGGTATTTTTTTCTAATTAAAGCACCTACCCTCAAATTCCTGGACCCCATTTTGAAATCTCCCGTTTTTATCTTTTTCTCGTCATATGGGGTAATCTCCCTACTTTCCTGCCAAATTGCACTTTTTCAGAGCAGATATTTGAACCATAATATAGAAAGAATCTGCTTTGATTCGAAATTTCAAATCTAAACACATCATAGATTTGGATTCGATGGGCTTAGCTCAATATTCGAACCTATAGTTCATACATACTTAATAAATGAATATAATCATTTAGTTAACCAGTTTTGAGGTAGAATTAAGAGAGAAATTAACTTGAGCTTTAGCCCGTAACGGAATGACGTGGGGGACAATTATTGTTTGTGACAGTGAATATCTTGTAAAAAGGTGGAATGGTATGACCTTCATTTAATTTTTGCCTTTTTGAGATAAGTACTATTTATTATTTTTTTTAAAAATAAATCTAGAATGTGTATAAAATGTTTATCAACATTTTTTAAATGTTTTATTATTGGATTGGATTCTAAAACCTAGAATTGTAAAATATTCAACACAAATTCGATTTGAAACGATATTATAGTAGGCCTAGAATAAATTAATCGATTCAAATCTGAAACTATTTTTAAAATAAAGTATTTGATGAATTTTTTTTAAAGTATGGAAATTGACTAGGATCCGAGTCGATAGAATAAATTTAGTATAAGATTCGATTTAAATTCAACTCGAAAAATGTGTTAGGCATAAAATTCGATTAGAACTAGAATATAGATTTTTTAGGCACGAGATTAGATTCGAAATTGAAAATTGATGGATTTGAATAGGCTTACCCTAAGAAAAGAATATCACGACCTGGAATAAATATTCTCCTCCACCCCTACATCCCTTTTATATTTCCGATTCTTTGATATTATCGAATATGAAGCTGATATACGTCCTTTTAAATCATATGACTTCTAGATTCATTCTATTTTCAAAAATT
Source organism: Timema genevievae (assembly GCA_902155825.1). Classification (NCBI taxonomy): domain Eukaryota; kingdom Metazoa; phylum Arthropoda; class Insecta; order Phasmatodea; family Timematidae; genus Timema; species Timema genevievae. The sequence continues at coordinate 34,785 of CABFWO010004271.1, read as the reverse complement.
TGCCATAGAGAATAATATTATAATAGCTCCTATAAACATCTGTCAGATAAAATCAGGAGAGGAGCATTATAAATAGCTTTTAGGACCATTCAAATTTTAAAAATGTACCAGGAAGGGATCCAAATAGTTTCTAGGAACATCAAATTTTCAGAAATTTGATTAAGGAAGACCAATTCAAATATCTACTAAGAGCATCCCAATTTAAAATAAAATTGGGGAAGACTACTTCAAATAGCTTATAAAATCTATAATTTTCAAAAGCTGAGGAAGGCCATTCCAATTAGCTTTAAAGGACATCCAATTTTCAAACATTTATAGAGAAGGGGGGAGGAAGGGAAGTTCCTAAAAAATTATATTTCACTACCCCACCTTACCCCAATTACTGTAAATGAATAAGGTTCTACCACCAATACACAGAAGAAATGTATTATTAAAATGGTCGTTGACTGTAATAATTGATCGGCTTAGCCTCTTATACCGCAAACCTCAACACAGCGATTTTAATAATAGTCCGTATCTCTTAAACCTCTTTTCTGCCACTTGGCCTTTCTGTGACGGCCTCAATATAAAAGGACACCACGTGCAAATATCACTGAGAGCAGACAGTGAAATATGTTATCCCCCTCTTCCTGTGTCACCAGAGTCATCCCCCTCCTGTCCGAGATCTCGCGAGATGCTGTCGCTCCCGGCCTGATTGACGTATGGCTCTCGTCTGTCTCCAGCTGTGTGGAGCTAATTCCTTGGACAGGGCTTAATGCGGGCAGTTGCGTTTCAACAGGAAGATACGAGGAGGCTTGTTTGGAGAACAACTCGCAGGGTAAAGCGGGTGCAGGATACATTTCCTTGAATTCAAGCTGCTTTCGTTTAGGTTATTTTTTAACTATTAGATTCTATAAATATTTTAAGGATGCAATTTTATACCTGGTTTGGTTACAGAATCGTCTAAGTCATCACCTTAGCAGTAGACGGGACTTTTGATAACGATCAGTACGGATTTCGACTTTCATTTGGGTGTACTGAGGTTTTTTTTAATGGTTCCTCAATATCTCTCCAGTCAAATGCAAGTACACGCACTAAAGTTCTACCTTTCTCATTCCTATCCCATTAGTGTAAATATTTGTGGATAGCACAAACGAGTAGTAAGACGCGGCGCAAAAAAATAATCATTAGTTTTGTATTATGTAGCTTAAACAATAATTACATGGTTTAAGGCGTCATTCTCACAATATACTGGATTGCCGGTGACGGAGGGGGTCGAGGTTCGAGTTTTGAATGGGTGTTCCAAGGGAGTGTTTTATATATATATACATATATATATATATAATTTTTCCAGTCCCTTATCATCGCTAATGAGGGGGGACGCGCTATAAAAATACCGTCATAATCTCTACTTTTTAAATTAAGCCGTTAATCATTTTGGTAATGAGTTTAATAGCAACAATAAATTCCACGAGTCTTCATAGTAACGTCCACAGTTCTACACACTTTGCCATTACTCTTAGTTTTTTCTGGCAGGATGGACTGAACCGCTGGGAAACCGGGAGATACCCCAGTGGGCAGGTTTAATTTGAGCTGCCACAAATACTTTACCCTAAAATAAATATATTCATTCAATTCTAAATTATTCTTTGAATTAAATCTTAGTCAAATTTCTAGTTAGTAGTTCTGTGGTATCCAGAATGCATCATTTGTGAAGATATGTGATATAATTAAAAGTAAAACAATCCCATTTATTGTTTCTTGGTGTAGTTTATAAACAAACGTTAAGTGATCTACACAAGTAGCGAGTAAAGGATAATTTTACAAACTTAAATACATCAATAAAGACACCCAGCTACTGTCCAAACATTTAGAAGCATTTTTGCTCATGTCAGTGGAAAGTAGGAACTGATCATCGATAATATAACCGAAATGGCTTCGGGATTAAATTAATTAATCATAAATATATAAATACTTCACCTCACCACTTAATCTTACACTAAAACATAGCTTCATTGATAGATATTAATATTTGCTAAGGGCCATCTTATGTTGTAGTCCCGGGCCGCACGGAATCTGCCAGTCCACTTCAGTACAGCTCGAACCAAACGTCGCATTGTGTGGGGCGGTAGCTTAAAGGCTTCATTAAACGACAATATAATTGAAAGGAGTGAAGTGATTTTATCATATTTAAAATAATACCTTGATTTAAAATTAAATACTATATTTAACTGAACCAATGAACCGCACTTTAATACAATCTCTGGTTTGACCATGATATGGTATTTTTTTTATAAGGTACACCTATTTTTTGCGTACCATGTTTTCAAGAAGTATGTGAGAAATATAATTTGAAAGCACACACAATTGTTTCAAGAACATACTCAGTATTTATTATTCTAAAATCCACGAAATAAAACGACTATATTTATCGGTGAAATTTCAAGTTTTCGAACAAATCATCGTATTTTAAAACAAAATATATGTTTATTATGCAGTAGTGGTCTATACGTAAATAATGTTTGCTGTAAAGATCAATTTTGGGTTTTAAAATAGTTCCTTAGCTTATTTACTAGGTTACAGTATCAGAATTATCTTTACAACCATTACCATCGATGTCTACATCCATAATCGACTAATTTACAAAAAGAGAGAGAAAGAATGAGAAAGGAGACGGTTTGATCGAAAATTTTGATTATCATTCTCATCACAACAGCATACCCTAGTTTTAAATTAATGTATCTAAAACATTTTCCCAAACAGACGAAGAGATAAAAACCTTTTTATATTTATATTCAGATGAATAGTCGAATGTGTTTTGTTATTTTTATAGCTGTTTGGTATTTTAGTGCAATATTTGAAAGAGCGGGTATTTCTAGTTTTCTTTGTGAATTTGTTCTCTCTCTAGCTTCAATAGCGGAATATAACATAGAGATTATTATTATCATATGATTTTATTTGATAATCTACCTAATATCACGCATTTTTGACAGAGATAAATAATTTGCAAGTGAATGTTTGTCAAACTAGTAGGATTTTCTTTTTACATATTTTTTTAATGAAATAAGTATGACTTTTTCAAATGCTATAATACAATTTGTATGAGAAAATTTATATTTGTTTGAGAATATTAAAACAGAAACTAATTGGTTTTTAAGAAGAAATTTCAAAGATTTGTTTACCATAATACATTTAAAATGTTTAACAGTTGAATCTGGAAGTATTATTTATTAAATATGGTTTTAGACTACTTTTGAAACCAAGTGCAGTTGACACATCTCCATAGAAAAGAGTAAAGGGACGAATGTTGGCTTTGATACTCTTAACAAGATTGGAAAGTCTCTAGTTGCTTGTAGATATCGTGTGATTCACACGAATATACCTCTTCTATATCTCGAAGGACATCTCATTGCTTCTTATTTGTCTCGCAACTTTCCATATAGTAACTTCAATAAGATCACAAGATCCTGTACTATATCTCTCCGGAGGTTTTACGAGCCAGAGAAATCCCAGGGCTGCAAGTTTTTACCGACCCATCCTCCGCCCTTCTTCGGTAACACACACGTCTGATGTAAGCCAGTAAAGTTTACTTCAACAAGTCGGGCCAAATAGCTTGTCAAGAAGGTACCAAAATAATAAACGTTCGAATGTATTGTTTCAAACAGTAGTTTTTTTTCAACATGCTTCCGCACTGCGTCCAATGGAGGCAACATTTTTCTGAGTTGATACCTCGGAGTGCTTGTGGACTATCAATCTTATCAATCAGTGGTGTCTCCGGGTTTATTGCAAGGGTGATAAGAGCTTGTTTAAACTGTACCTATGATATTTTCTCGTCAACTCTGTCTTTATTTGACCAATCATACGTAAGATCTGGCTATATATTGAAATATATATTTCCAAGTTCAGGTTGAGTGACCTAATGCGTCATTCCAGTATTTCGGTGATGAGGACATCGGAGTTTGAATTCCGGTCGGATGTACTGAGGGTGTATTTAACTAAATGGTTTTCCCCCTTTTCTCGCAACGTAAATTTGGGTACATTTACTCTAAAAGTACACCTGGTTCATTCTGGTTCATTTTGTCCTATTAGCTCAATTATTGCTATTATGTGTTTATTAGTTATAGTTATAGATGTGGTGAAAACTAATAATATATATATATATATAAAACAAATTTACTATCAATATTTCTTGTCAAGATTGTGTTTGATTACATCACAAGCTTCTTAATTGGGAATAAAGTATGAGCTGATTAAATATATAATTCAAAGGGATTCTAGACTTTCTTCGAGTTAAATTTTCCTTTGCTCATTGTGTTTTGTTCTTCAATTTGGCAAACGTATTATGTTAAACACCAAGTTTTGCAAACAACTTAAAAACAAGTGCACGTACTCTTGTTTAAACTAGTTTTTTTCCATCCTCCCCCCTGCCCCCCGCTTCAACCAACGTGACCAACCACTAGAACTAGAGGGTCGTACCAAGTAATCTAGTTTCCAGACTCTAATGTAAATACATGTGACGTGAAAAGAAGATCTTGCCGAGACCGCATAGTAAGGTCCGCGCATGCGCCCGCCTAGGTGGGGGAAGTGTTCTGGTCGCTAGCTCTGGTCCCTGGGGGGACACCCTGGCCGGTCCTCTCTAATGCAGAGCAGGTCTGCAAGTGGAGGGGTTGGTTCTAAGGGCGGAAAACCGCAGCGCCGCGGTACTGTAAGGGCTAATGAGTGATCCTTCCCTTCTTCTTGCTGCGTGTGGTTCCGGAACGCGCTTCACATGGGCTCGGGAGTTTCCGAGGGGGGGAAGGGAAGGAGGTTCATTTCACTGAGCCACCAATTATTTTTAATCTTTCTCTTCTAGGAATTTGTTATAAGTCTCTTTATTATTTATTAAGGGTGCACTCTAATTCCAGTGCTGGCTAACAGTGACGTAGGAGGCTGGTCAAGGTACGCCTTGCTTTGTAACTAAGCTTTGAAAGTAGAAGAGATAAAGCTTAAATTATGCTATAAATTTGAAATGAGTTTCCTCTGACTGGAATGAAAGGTAGGCTTATATAGTAGACTATGATTATGACTTTTATTAGAATTTTAACTACAGAAATAATATATGAATTATATTGTAAGACACAAAAAAGTTACAACTGCATACAGTTTTTTCAATAAATATTGCATCGGGATACATTTTTTAATATAATTCAAACTAGTATATACTTATTTTATGGCTTTGGGAACTTGAAAGTCCATTGTTGCACTTACAAAAGTACGCCACCTGTCTCTACATTGAGCTAGATCTATCCAGTCCACTTCGATACACCCCATCTCTATCTTGAGCTAGTTCTATCCAGTCCACCTCATTATACCCTATTTCTATCTTGAGCTAGTTATATCCAGTCCAACTCATTACACTATATCTCTATCTTGAGCTATTTCTATCCAGTCCACCTCATTACACCCTATTTCTATCTTGAACTAGTTCTATCCAGTCCACCTCATTATACCCTATTTCTATCTTGAGCTAGTTATATCAAGTCCAACTCATTACACTATATCTCTATCTTGAGCTATTTCTATCCAGTCCACCTCATTACACCCTATTTCTATCTTGAACTAGTTCTATCCAGTCCACATCATTACATCCTATTTTTATCTTGAACTAGTTATATCCAGTCCACCTCATTACACCATATTTATGTCTTGAGCTATTTCTATCCAGTCCACCTCATTACACCCTATTTCTATCTTGAACTAGTTTTATCCAGTCCACCTCATTATACCCTATTTCTATATTGAGCTAGTTCCACCCAGTCCACCTCATTATACCCTATTTCTATCTTGAGCTAGTTATATTCAGTCCAACTCATTACACCATATCTCTATCTTGAGCTAATTCTATCCAGTCCACCTCATTACACCCTATTTCTATCTTGAGCTAGTTATATCCAGTCCCCCTCACTACACCCTATTTCTATCTTGAGCTAGTTCTATCCAGTCCACCTCACTACACCCCATCTTTATCAGATTATTTATAATGTTATCCTCCCCACCGGTGGCTGTGTTGCGACCCTCCTATTAAAATCACATCATTCGGTTCACAAAGATCCATTCTACTCTCCTTTAACAGCTACGTTTCATTCCCTGGGCATTAAGATCTTAGTGATTAACCGAATAAGTGGCTTTTTTTTTCTTTTCAGATAGGAAAATTTCAAAATTTCAGCTTTGTTTACAAATGTATATATGTATAGGGTCGTAAATAATTGTACTGATTCCTTTCCAGTAAACACAAAACTCGTATACTGTTAAAGTTTTTATCAATATTTAACCTCACTGCAATATCTGATTGGGAATACCTCAGCCACTTAGACAACCCTCTTATAATATTCCGCAATCTTCACAATAGTGCCAACATAAAGGTGCGAGGTTCACAAGGGAAAGTCTCTCTCTAACGTGAAATAATCCGTTCATTTAAATCCACATTAGCTCTCCTAATGGTCGCGAATAACTTTACCCCCGACGAACCTACTCCAGCCGTTCAAGTCGTCACTGTGATTAATGGGTAACGCAAGTTACCCGGTTAAGAATAACAAATGTGGCACAATTAAAATAGGCGATGAATGCTAAACGTTCCGTTGTCCGTGTGACAGTGAATTGTTCTCCGACTTGGTTTACTCATTCATCTTGTTGATGCCCGGGTCGGAGGATTCGTCTAGTTCACACCGTACAGTCACGGGTCCGACACAAACTTTAGGAGTCAAGTAGGACATTAAGCTCATTTTTAACAAATAATAGTATGCACACAAGGAGATATCAATAAATGCTACGGTGAACTACACATACATTCTCTCTCTTTAACCTCATAGTAGAGATCTTGTAAGATTTGTGAAAGGAAGTAATACACATTGTTGCAGAAACACTCTAACAAAGAGTATAAATGTAACAATATACACCGTTACAGAAATATTGAGAAAAGAGAAACATCTCTTTCCACTAAAGAACATCAAAATCAATTCCATATTTCAAAGTGTCCTATAAAAAATATATATAGGCCTATGTTTGCTCTTAGCTCAGAAAGGATTGGTTTTATTAAAGTATATTACAAATTAAATTCTATTTTTATAATAGTACAACAATTTTATAAGGTTAAGTTATTTCTTACCTGGAATATTTGTTGATATATTATCAAAATTGGAGATTTCAGCTTCTCTAAAATACATTTAAAGTCGTTTTCATGGGAAAACGAGAGTCGCCATTTTGTTTGAAATGTTAAACAGTGCCTAGATACAAAATTGTTCAAAATCGTCGATTTAATCTCTTTTTGCCATTTAGTAAACTACCCTTAATTTTAGGTTTAGATATATATTCTCCAAAAATCCCTCGATGGGATCTTATGAAAACCCCAGATATCAAGTTTTAGCCCAATCGGTAAAATGGTTTCGGCTCTAGCCCGAGGTATAGACAGACAGACGACATCGTGAAAATAATTTTTTTGTTTCAGGGGTTCATGAAACGTCGATATTTATACAAATCTAGAGTTCAATTTTTGTTGACGATCACTATAGGTACTTCTCTTTCCGAGATGTTGAAACAGAATAAATACGAATAATGTCAGATGGTTCCGTATAATATACAAAACCCCGACGGTAGTCACGCAATCTAAGGTTTCAAGCAGGAACTATATTGTATTACTGGTGATGGGGAGGTATAATTCTGAAACTTGTCTGGATGCTCCTACTGATGTGACTTCTCAGTTCATTTATCCATCTCTCCTCCCCAGGACTGCGGGTGCACTTACTCTGAAACGCACCTTGTTACTCCTTTCCCAATTATTAAGTCGTTAAATTGTTCAAGCGTATAAACTAAATAAAACCATTATGTTTGAAAGCATGCCCAGCAGCTACGAGAATATGTTCTTACTAATACAAGTTTCTCCCCTTTTATTCAATGCGGCAAAGGTTCAATTCCTAGTAATTACTATAAATTAAATTCTTTTTGCAAGTTTTACTTTAAAAAACACTGTTTTTTATGATATAAAAATATAATTCTATTTATTAGTAAATATTTTGTAAAACATCAGGGTTGATACATCGAGAAAAAAAGCCCTGAAACAATCAGGGAATTTCTTGTGACAAGAAAGAGTCATGGAGAAGCCAGTGATTTTTTATTTAAATCATCGGAATTTACCAATATTTTTGCGATGATATGCAACACATAAATAAGTACCAGATTACATATTTAAGGTTCATTCAAACAGATCTGTATATGATTTGCTATCTTCTTGGCCAATAGGCGCTTGTCATACTAATTATACCTTTCCTATGTGTGAGTATATTTATTTATTTTAGATATTGAACGTGCATTTTCTGAATCAACTGAATATATAAGCACACGAGAATTTCTATGAGCGAGAGCAAAAGAGTATTCACATTTTGCTAAGAAAGGTATTCTCACATACCTATCAGGGTTATTTTACATACCACAATTTAAAGCTTTACTTTCCCCTCCGAATGAAGTTGTGCTACGGATTGTTATCACTCAAGAACAATCTTCCGATTTCATTTAGGTTTTAACCCACGACCATCGGGTCCTGAGGGAAGCAATTTACCTCAAGACCCTCGAGGTCTACGTGTGAGTAGGCGAGATTTATAGTAATTGTTTGTATAAACCTCATTAATAATGAGGTTACTCATCCCTAAATCCCAAGGTAATTAAGGGTGTTCTCAAGAACTTTTAATATCTTATTAATACAGTAATTGAATGTATAGCTTCCTAATATGACTATCTATATTTTTTAAATAAATAAAATGTCATAATGCTCCAATAAAACAATTTCACGCTACCATGTGTAAAGGCCCATATGTGCTCTCTAGAACAGCAATGAATCCCAATAAATTTTTGTCTCAAGCCAAGATCCTCTTAATAACTCTGGTTAAGAGGCTTATTACTACGAGGAGAATGGGTGGGGAAAATGTATCTCCAAAAAGGATGTATGGAAATCCGATTCATTTATAAGGATCAATATAAAAACTTTTTAAAACAGTTTTGTGTTAAGCATTAAATATATAACTTAAAAAAACCTATTTTTGATTTATCTCTTCACACATGAATACTAAATAATTTTTTTAAAAAGCCTGGAAAATTTAAGGAATTTTAAAACTTATAAAACGTATCAACTCTGCATATTTAAATAACGTTTGGTTTAAGATGTTGTTTATTATTAACACATCCTTTCCTTGGTGCTAGGTGCATTAAATATTTTCCACAAGTTCAAGAAAACCTGTTTCAATCACGAATGGTCCTTTTAAAATTATTTTACCTACTAGTTGTAAAATAGATCACCGCAACTGTGGTCACTTGGTCTAATGCGTCACGCTCGCATTAGACTGGATAGATGATGGATGATTGGGAGATCGGTATTCCAGTCGGGAGTACTAGGGGGGCTTCTTACTAAACGGTTTCCCACTATCCTTCCATGCAAATGCAGTTACATTTAATCAAAACCATACCTTCCTCATTCCTACTCTATTAGAGTAATTATTATATGTGCGTTTAGCCTGAACATGTAGTAAAACGCAGTGTTACTTTCACCCTCTTTTTATCTTAAAATAGATATTTACTAAAAACTCATAATGTTAGTGAAACGAAATAATAGGCCTATACATCGTTGTAGAAACACTACACCAAAGATCATTAATTAAATAATATAAACTGTTATTTATTTACTCTATGACATTAGCAACTAAGAACACTGTTACAGAAAAATTGAGAAAAGAGAAACATCTTTGTCCACCAAAAGCATAAGAATCAAATTCATTTTCAAAAACCTGAATTAAAAAGTACGTGCATTTGCTTATAGCTCAGAAATAATTGGTTTTATAAAAATATGTTTCAAATAAAAGATGTTTATCTTTAATAGTACAACTTTATTGTATCTCTAATAGTTGCAGATAAATGATCAAAATTGGAAAATTTCCCTCATTTGAAGTAACCTCATAATCATTTACATGAGAAAATGAGAATCTCCATCTTATTTATTATGATAAACATGTCTAGATATAAAGTTTAATCAAAATTGTTAAAGTGAATTTTAAGAAAATCAAATTTTTCGCTTTTTGTCCTTCAGTAAACTACCTTTAATTTTATGGTTAGACATCTAATTCAAAAAATAACTTGGAGGGACCTTATGAAAACCAAGATTTAACCCAGTCGGTAAAATAGTTTACGTTCTAGCCCGAGGTATAGACAAACAGACGGACAGACAAATCGACTGACGGCATTGCGAAAACAACTTTTTTGGTTTCAGGGGTTCTTGAAATGTCGACGTTTGATTTTTTTATGATCACAATATTTCTCTATCCGAGGGGTCGAAAGAAAGTAAAATGATTCTCGGGCTTAGTGTGTAATATAGGACGTACTGTCCTGGGCCAGTTTGATTTGTATGTCTTGTGTTCTTCTAAAATATAATTTGTTTTTATAAATATCAAGATAAGTCTTTCAATAACTATATATACATACACATGAAAACGAAACATATAGATTCAAATAATCAATTTGTCTACACAAACAATACGGGTCCTATACAGGTACACCCCATTATCAATAATTCGCTTTCTGACGCTTCGCTCATATGGCGGGCTTAAATTGTGACTGTACCCCGAGTATCCTACAGCTGCCTCACTAATATGACGATAGATTACTATACTAAGTAAAGTACAGTACGTCTATCTTTTATTTGAATTTTTATGTATAAATGCTTTATTTTTTGAGTAAAGTACAGTAAGGACCGGTCTTATGACTACGGGCTAAATATTGCTATCAGGAGGCTAAAGTTAGATACCAGTTAAAGGTTATCAGCCACTTTAATATTTTACGCGTACTATGAACTGAATTTATCTGCCGGATAGCTATCTGTAGGATAAATATATTTTTATGTAGAAAATGCAAGGTTGGTACGGTTTTTACTCGTGTGCGCATGCGTATAAGCCCAGACGCCACCGCTAAAACTTAGAGAGTGGCGAGAACGCTCAACATTTGTTAAATAATGGCGGCTAAACGAGTGCGAGGAAACAGATGGCGTGACGTGGGCGCAGAAGCTAAGTTATCTTGCAAGTACTAGTTTCGGTGTCTGCCAGAATGTGGGCAATAATATAGTACAACGTTTACAAAATTTCATTTATTGTACTCAGATTTTGATAAATTTGATCTTATACAAATATATTATTATTATTATTGTGGTTTATAGGCCCATCGACACAATGAGGTCATTAGGGCCGTATACAAATATAACTCTACAAATAGCTTGTCATTTTATATAAAAATATGAATTAAATGTTTTAACTTTATATAGTTAGAGCCCGGGCCTGTGCTTACTAAACCCATGAGCCAAGATTTAAACCTGAAAACAGATTCTGATAGGCAAAACCTCATTAAAAACAACGCGTCACAATGGCAAAAACCATTTTACCTTTCAGATAAAAGTTATCAGGTACTTAAAACTCCCTATAAAAAGGTGATGGATGAATACATTTTATCTGGCAGATAAATGCTATCTTACAGTCACAAGACGCACTTTTAACTTATCCACCAGATAGAAATATTTATCTACCAGATTAATATTTATCCAGGAGTCATAAGACCTGCCCTAAGTATAATAAATTACACCTCTTCAAAAAAAAAGTTGAAGTTTTTTTTTTTTTCCTTCTCTAGAGGTGACCAGGTGGTCTAGGGGTAAGGTGTCAGATCTCTGTACTGGGGGTCCGGGGTTCAATCCTTGGTCCCGGCACAGATTTATCTGATTGCTAAACCCTTCCTTCACCTCTGACAAGACGTGTATTAATCACAACTTGTGAATGTGAGGAATGCCAGGTCTCCACCGTGGTTTGGATCCCACGTTAAAGTGTAGGTCCTCCATATCATCTCACAATCACCCTACCATTACACATTAGCGTAAGTTCGTACAAACCAAACGGGTAGTAAAACGTGGTGCTAATAATAATAATAATAATAATAATAATAATAATAATAATAATAATAAGACTTCACTATGGTGAAATTGAATGCTAACGGTATTTATTTTCATTATATATGCTTTATTTACGTCTTATTCACACATATAAATATTGTAGTACAGTAAATGCATTGATAAGTGAAAAAAAAAGTTTGTTATAAAAACCGTAAACCCTCCCATCTCACCTTGAGAACGCGTATGTAATAAACATTCATCAAATATATACACATTTCACGAGAGATCAATTTCATCGAGAGGTTTGTTTTCCACTTGACAGTTTAAATGACTAGTTACGATATTTTCTTAGTCAAGAGTTCCATCTTCATTGTGAAGTAATTATTGAAACATCTGTGTGCTAGTAAGCAAGAGTTGCAGCCTTCAGTAAACAATGGCGTGCTATGCGTGTAAACATAACTTCTATTGTCTTTACCTCGTACAAAGGGAAGGGCTTGTTTCTGCGACAAGCTGAAGTGAAGCGGACAAATATCCCCTCCTCATTCCCCCTCCCACAGTTTTGATTGTGGTCAGGGGAAGGGGGGAGACATTATCAATGGAAGATTTTTAGAAGGGGGTAAAGAAGGAGAGAGAGGTAGAGAATTCCCGAAAGACTTTTTGATTAAAATCTCTTCTTTTGTGTCTTTCACCACACAACGACGTAGCTTTATATTCCTGACGTTAGAAAGTCAGCGCAAGTCTGGAAATTAAAATCCTCATTTTCTCAAATAATTAAAGTTTACTCTTAATGCAGTGGTTTAATTTTCCTTGTAAATATTGTAAGTATAACGTTATTGATGGAAAAATGAATTGTGTAGTAAAATTATACTCGAAATTTTAGAGAAACAAGCTCATGTTAAAATATTATTACTATTATTATTAGCACCGCGTCTTACTACCCGTTCTGGTTATACGCACTTAACATGTTAAAACAAAATGGGTCACCTGACCACCCGTCCCTGGGATGCCTCAGACCATAAGGAACTAATGACCCACCGGAATGCTGCATTTAAGAGATTTAAAAAAGTATGTAAAAACAACCGTGACATGACACATGAACTAATTGTGAAATATATGATACTTAGAAATAGATGTAAGCAGGACGTCCAAAAAACTATAATTCTATATATACAAAAATTATTATCACACAGCTTTTCACCGAAATGGTTGAGTAAAAAGACAAACGTAATGATGACATTGAAATCCATATATCATCTGATGAGATTCACTTTGTGAATACAGCATTTAATTGATCCAGTTCAAAAAAAGGATTAAATCTAATTTATTGTCTCAGCTCTTAAATCGTTAAATAAAAACCTTTAAAGCAATATAAATATTATACGTTGTACAGTAAATTAAGCTTATCATAAGAAATGAGCAAGGAATTGACCAATTTACAAGTAAATTAGTAAAAAAATTTACTTATAGGAGATATTTTTAACCAGTATCAACAAATGAATATTTTCCCTTCTTTGTGCAAACCATTAAGAAGAAAATTCATCTTGAAAACCTATTTGGCAACCTTTTCAGCAGCAAATTATAGGCATATAAATATATTTCCAGCTCTTTCAAAAGCCTGGGAATATATAGTGCACAAACAAATATATTATAACCTCATAAATCATCACAAGCTGATAGTTAAGTACTAATCTGGATAGCGAGCACTTCACAGTACAGTTACAGAATTCATAGATATAATTGATTATATAAGACTGGTAATAGATACAAGGCAGCTACACCCAATATCACCGCTGTGGGAACTGCGGGTCTAGTGGTCATTCTTTCTCGTTAGCTGTTGCCTAATCTCCTAACTTTCACTTATGTCTGAAGGTGGTGTGCGGGTGTAAGAAAAAAACAACTGAAACCTCGACTAGCCAGCGTTGCGACGAAGATTGTGGAAGATTGACCACAAGAAAACAAGAAAATTACAACAATGTTTCCCAAAAGTAACCATGCAGTTCCCTCATATAAGGTATCCGGTGAAACAATGTTGGCCCCATTGGATTTTAATAAAGCTTTTGACACCATTAATCATTATGTGATTTTGCTAAATTAAGAGCAAACGTTCACTTTTCAGTAATTTAGACTCAATGGGTACAGTCATATCTAATTGACCCCCAGCAATGTGCCATGCCCAATAAGACATAAGTGATACTCATTCAACATAGCGTTCAGTGGCTTCTGCAGTAGGTATCCAAAGCTTCGTGCCTTAACCCAATCCTATTCTCAATACTTATAAAATTATCTCCATAATTGTTTGCAGCATTCTTACCATCATATATATGCCGATGATTACTAACTTTATTTCCCATACTCTCTACATCATATTGATGGTGCTGCGGATATTATGAATGCAGTGAGAACTGCTAAATGGTCTTATCATCAATGTTAAAAAAATCATTGTCTATCATTATAAGGTCAAAAAGATTACTCTCCAAATTGAACCTAGCGTCAATACAGCAGATAAATTATAAATAATAATTCAATGTAATTCTTATTTTGTAATTAATAGCTTTGGTTTGCATAAGAAAACATCACATGGAGCAACCATGCCAAAAAAAAATAAAAAATTGTACGGCAGACCGCACAGACTTTCTCTCTCTTTCTATAAACTCGTAAGATTTCTGAACGGAATAATGTACATTGTATCATCACCACTCCACATAAGAACACGCATAAAATAATATACAATGATATATAATCAATGAGAAAAGAGGCGCATCTTTGTCCACCTAAGAGCATTTCAAACAGTTTAATGTCTTCCACAAGGGTCAACACTTCGTATTAAAATTTCGATTTCTGGTTAAAATTTTAACATTTTATAAGGTGTTGCAGATCTTCAAGTCATCGCATTGATATTTAATTATTCATTTATACATTTTGACCAATAAAAAATGTAAATATTGACTATTGAGTCTAAAATGGAGATAGATCATTGCTGTGCAAACATTTCTCCTAAGAGTTTTAAGGAAAAATAACATACTTTTTTTAGATACTTACTTATATTTAATTACTCTATGGCATTGGAGAATTATTGCGTTAAGACTTAAGTAGTATATGTTTACAACTAAAGCTCACAAAATTGTATTAATATATTTGCAAATATCTCAGAAACTGTTGCTTTTATAAAAATATATGTCAAATAAAAGTTTTTTATTTCTAATAGTCCTACAATTTTGCAATGATAAGTTGTTTAGTTTCTCAAATAGTTGTGGAGATACGGAAATTAACGCTTCTGTAAAGTACCCTAAAAATCATTTTCATAGGAAAATGAAAATAGCCAGTTTATTTATAATCTTAATCAACGCCTAGATACGAATTTTAATCAAAATCGTTTGAGCAGATTTTGAGAAAACCAAATTTTTCTCTTTTCGCCCTTCAGTAAACTACCCTTAATTTTAAGTTTTTATAGACACACAGACAGACGGCATTGCAAAGACTATTTTTTAGGGTTCGGGGGGTCATGAGACGTCGACATCCATCAACATTTCAGGTTAGTTTTTTTTACGGTCGCAATACTTAAACTTTAATGTCCAAAAAGTTAAAAAAATTCATATAATTGCGTATAGATTGAAAGTTATTGATTTTATAAAAATATGTTTCGGATAAAATATCTGTATTATAAATATATATACATATTTGTAATGCTAAGTAATTTCATATCTCAAATAGTTTCGGAGCTATTATAAAAAATGTTAATTTACGCATCAGACCGGAGCCCTTAAAGCCATTTTGCCGAAATATTGAGAGTAGCCATTTTGTTTGGAATATTTATTAATGTTCATAAATGAAATTTAATCAAAATCGTTAGAGCCGATTTTGAGAAGATCGACTTTTTCTCTTTTTTCCCTTCAGTAAACTACCCTTAATTTTAGGGGTAGATATCCAATTCCAAAAACCCCTCGGGGCAACCCTATGAAAACCCTAGATATCAAGTTTCAGCTCAATCGGTAAAATAGTTTAGGCTCTAGTTGGAGGTACAGGCAGACAGACAGACAGACAGACAGACGGAAATTCAAAAACAACTTTTTTGGATTCAGGAAGTCATGAAACGTCAAAATTCATCAAAATCTCAAGTTCGAGTTTTTTGACGATCACCATACTTTCTCTACCTGTAAGATAGAGAGAAAGTAAAAATGAGAGTATTATTTGAGATACATTCACTTAGGTGGCTCAAAGTACCACTAAATACTTAATGTATTTTCATCCCATTCCTTATCTTACCGTATATCGACTATTGTGATATAATCATATGTCATATGTCATATTATTTGTGTTTTTATGTCTATGTTTAGTTGCAATTTTAGCTAGTTTAATTGTTAATTTTGGTCACGTACGAGGGAAGGCGGAAGCCTCAGCATTAAAGCCGTGTTTATATTCCATAAAGTGTTTGTTGGTGATGGAAGAAAACAAAATATTGCGTTCAATTACAATCTTAGGAGAGTTAAAAAAGTTCACTAAACGAGAACAAGTTTTGACAATACAAAACTTATGGGCGTAACAACAATAATTTAAATATAACCCCAATAAAACTCCTTTAAGTCAAAGCTTCTTCAATTAGTTTGATACATGAACGCTAAAAAATACTGCTTTGCATTTGGAATTACAAACCTTCTCGAATAAAACTTTACGTAGATTGAAGTAAGAACACAAAACCATTTTTGAAAAATATAGAATTTACCAAATAATCTACAAATGACATAGTGTTATAGAAGATGCCAACAAAAGGTGATGGAAATTAATGGATTTTAATAAAAAAGCTTTTTAAATTTTATGATGGCATTACTTTCGAGAAATACGTAAGTGAGTAGGAGGATATCATTGTAGTAAGGTACCTCACTGATGAGTACATTAATTTGGCGACGAAAAGGATTAAGAAGTACACCAATGAAGATGACGATCTGTGACATCTTGTTAGGTGCGGTAATAAAGGATGTCCTTCTCTCAGGAAGTCATAGTTCTTTAAGCTAGTCACCAATATTCATAAAATAATATTGGTAGGAGATAATCACCTTAAGCTCGTAAAATTTTCTTTATTAGGTAGCCATCAGCTGCATCTTAATTGACATCTGTCTCTTAAAAGAATCTTTTCGGGATAATGTCACATCGAAAGTTATATCTTAAAATGATCTCCAGAAAATTTATATCATCATCAATAAACGATAGCTTAACAATTTAATAACTGCTGTAGGATCCAGACTCAAAGCATAATCATTCAATGCGATCACCGTATACACTTCAAGTTTGTAATACAGTGTAGGTAAAAATGAATTAAGAATTAATAGCCAGAGTTATTATTTATGCTTATTAGTGGGAATTACTCCATCTAGATATCATATTCTGAAAATTGAAAAATGACACCTGGACACGGGAATCGAACTCGGGACCTCTGGCTTAGTATGTCATTGATCTAACCATTGAGCTATCCAGAATTCGTCCCGTGCCCAGGGTCATTCTTCACTCATATTTTAAGGCAGAGTTATGATGGACTTGGCGGAAATCGTCGGCTACAAATATGTGATTATATTAATATCACGAGACCCGCCTCGGTGGCGTAGTTAGCTAACGCGCTAGTCGTGTTGAGCTCGACCGCCGAGATACAAACGAGAATAAAAATAGTAAAATAAGCTCTTGCAACGTGTTTGGACTATTTTCATTAATTTGTTGAGACACGGGAAGTATCACTCTTCATTTTTCTGATTTATTTGTGGCACATCTCTAGAAAATAATTCTCCCATAAATTTTAAAATATCATAGATTGTCTTCTAATCAAATTTTCTCCTAATTGAACGCATTTATATTTACATTAGACATCCGAGTACGGGAAGTGTGACCCAATTTCTAAACCATCACAAACATATCATACATTGAGAATAATCTACTCCTCCAGTGTTTTATTTTCCTAAAGTTTAAGCTCCTAGGTAAAGCCAAAAAATGATTAATATAGAAATGAGATATTTTATCCATCTACTAATCGAATTATTAAAGTATCTACACATTATGTTGATATAATAGTTGTAAGCACAATAGATGGGCTTATGAGTAGTAGGCTCCAGATCGCTAGAGGTCCAGCATGCGTGGTTATGGACCATATAATTACCCTTGTAATAATGCTATCAAGAGGAACGGTTGCTAGCTGTATAAACGATACCATATGAACTAAGCTTCAGGTCGTTAGAGATCCAGCCTGCGTGGTTATGGACCTTGCAGGGGATGGTATGTTCCCCTAATAGTATTATTCAGGAAAGGGGGTGAAGAGGCAACTTGATGAGCGGGTGCGAAGGGTCAGCAGGAAGTGAGAACTCCTGAGTGAGGGACAGATAGTTTGCGACAAGAGAGGGGGGCGGAAGATGCGTCACAGCTGGGAAGGAAGCATGAACACACTATAGATCAGCGAGAGTTGTCTTAGGGGGAGGAAGTTTGTCACAGATTCAGGCCAACCTCCCGTCACAACAAATTAAATGAGCCAGACATCTTTTTTTTTCTTTCAATATATTTTTGGTCGGGAGAGCAAAGAATAAAAAAAAAAAAATCAAATATTAATCTACATACATAAACAAACGTTGTACAATAATAGTTGGACACTACAATGCAGGGATTAATTAGTTATTATTTTAATCGGTAAAATCTCATATTCCTTGTACTTAGATTTTAATAATATTTCAATTTTATTTTCACTCAAAAAAATATAACATATGGTTTATACAATACATATTTCCATGTACATCGCTAGATGTATTTTTTGAGGGGGTTGGGAGAAGGGAGCAGAAATAACGAGGTCAAAATAAAGTTTTTTAGAAGGTGGGGGTGGTAGGATGGAGTCTGCTTGCAGTGGTTTGTGGTGAAGTCAACAATTGAAGTTGTCGAGAATTATTAAATGTGAAATCCCTTATGAAACAAATTAAAGTGTTTTAATACATAAATCGGTTTATAACTATTATACATTTAAAAATACTCCAATAATCTATGAGCCTAGACACTTATGACACGATGTTTATTACTATTATTACTATTATAAACATAAATATATTGTTCTATCACGCTAGCGTTAAAATTGTGTATCTTCATATCACCGTTGAGAGGACAGGTTTTCCCCAAATCTAGTACGTTAGTGAAAGTGCCCCCCATCTGAGCATATTATGGGGAAGAAAGTTTCCCCTGCTCCATCCCTCTAACAACACAAATGCAACCCGCTTCGCTAGCTGCATGGTCTAAACCAGTAGACTAAACTGCTGATGACGGGGAAATCGAGGTTCGAATCTCGGTCGAGTGTACTGAGGGGGGTTAACTAAAATGGTTTTCTACCCTCCCTCCTCGCAAATGTGGGTACACTTACCATAAATATAACATCTTAGTCCCTATCTTAATCATCTCTAACACACTAGTGTAGTTAAATGCAATCATATTGAAGGCCTGATTTGGATACATATTGTGTTTTTAAAATAACTAATTTTTAGAATTAATTTTAGTTATATCTTTTTATATAAATCTTTATCAAATAGTAATTCAACCTGATAAATGTACACATATGTTCACCTTACTTTCTTTACGCCTTTTCAAATCAAAATGGTCGAGAAATGAGGTGTGAATAGATTAAAATAAAATATATAATTTTTTTTTATTTGAGCTTATTGATTTACTCCAAACTATTTTGATTTGTCTGATATTTTATATTATAAATACCTATAAAATAATACTAATAATATAGAAAAATGGCAGTGGCGTGTCGTGGATTATTGCAAAGGAAGCAGACCTTGTTAAAACCGTACCTGTAATATGTTCTCATCCACTTGGACCCCATTTGACCAATCATACATATGATCTGCTCTGCATGTCTCGTACAGGAATGTATTCTCAATACCTGACCAAAGTGTGTTCTACTGAGAGGCGTGAACAATTATTCACAGGTATAGTTTCAACTAACGCTGCTTACCCTGGCAGAACTTCACTCCACGCCATTGATAAAAGGTTATCAATGTTGGCTGCAAAAATTATGTTTGTATTTTCTGAAAGGCAATTACTATTAAATTTTACAGTAGGTAAATTAACATATATTTAAAGCACACGGGTTCGATTCCCGTGTCCAGGTGTCAATTTTCAGAATATGAATTCATAATGTTATATAGTATTATGTTGAAACTCATGGCATAAATTAAATGTTGTGGTGGACTATGGATCATTCTTGCCCCAGTGTCTGTGAATATATTTCCTTCTCCGAGGTTGATTTTTACCAGTATGTGTCTGAATTGATTGATCGAACGCCCTGACAGTTGGTTGTTTAAGTGATGAGTCTTGAAGGAAGGTTTGATTTGGTCTTCCTTCTTCACAGTCATTCATGTTACGAGTTAAAATAAAATAACAACGCACTTTCAAATGAAATGATAATAAATTTAAATCAATTTTATTCTGAAGTGTTCTTTGGTGGGCACGGGGTACCTAAAAGATTTGGTTGGTGTTTAAGAAAGGTCAGGTGTTGATGGCTGGCTTTTGATCGGACAGAGGAAGCATTTATCATCAGGTTTCCTGTGGTTAGGGTAAACAAATAGAGTCAAAGAGTCATATTGGTGTAGTTTGACTTGGAACCGGTTTATTGGGCCTTTAGAAGGAATCGATTAACGCTGCCTTTGTTTGTTTTGTTTCTTTTTGGAACTTTTTTTTTGGAGTGCAGTGCCTATATATTTTTTTTATGGTTTTGCCAGTTTAATTATGACTCATTTACACCTAACATAAATATATATCGTCTCTAAGATACTTTTGGCACTGCATCTTACTACCCGTCCAGAATATCCTCATATAATTACACTAATGGCCTAGGAATATTAAAGGTAGGATTTAGAAGAGCTGTACCTGAATTTGCGTTTTGTAGAAAGGAAACCTATTTAAGGAAAAATACCCTTAGTACACCCGGCTGAAATTAAAATCTTGTCCTTCCCGTCCACTTGCCCACAGATGCTAGAAAAGAATAAATCAAACTATCTCGAGGATAGTTAAATCTCCTAGCAATTTAAAGGCCAAAATGGAATTGGGACAGCTAATAATAGGTCTTACTAAACGTGTGTTTTGCGAGTCCCATATGTTACAAGATTGTCTATTATTGCTTGTCGTTGATCCCCCTCTACAAACAAAGGGGGTGGGGACGCCAGAAATATCGTATTCCCAAAGTATTTCTATTTGATTTTATATCTTCCGCTCAATGATTTGGGATATAAATATTCCACAGTTCATTTTGTGCATGATTAGGTTTTGGTAACATTGGCACTAAGGGATTAAAATATAGGCATTTGTTAAACTTTAATCAAACTTGGTGAAAAAAAGGAATATTACATTTGAGCGTTTAAAAAAATAAAAATGGGTTAATCTTAAATTATAACGTGTTATATACATTCATAAAAAATGTAGTAGGCTAAATTACCATTGCCAACAACCCCTAGTAGCATTTTGAGTTTTCTTATCTTTAAAAAATTTAGATCAGACACTCCTTATTGCCACTACTGAAAAGTTCCTTAATTGATTCTAAGAATGATAGAAAACCATCCCGTGGGGGACCAGCTTTGTCAAATTGATCGTTTATTTGGTGTTGACAAATTTATATAGAATATCTGGAGTGCATTCGCTATTAGAACAATAGAATGTCTGGAGTGCGTTCGCAATTGGAACAATAGAATATCTGGAGTGCGTTCGCAATTGGAATGATAGAGTGTCAGGAGTGCGTTTGCAATTGAAACAAAAATCATAAATATTATTATTATTATTATTATTATTATTATTATTATTATTATTATTATTATTACTATCACTGCGTCTTAGTACCCGTTCGGGCTATACGCACGTACGCTAATGTGCAATGGTAGGGTGATTGTGAAATGAAATGGAAGACCTACAGTTTAACGTGATATCCAAAACACGGTGGAGGCCTGGCATTCCACACATTCATAAGTTGTTATTAATACACGTCTTGTCAGAGGTGAAGGAAGTGTTTGGTAATCAGATAAATCTGTACCGGGACCGAGGATTGAACCCCGGACCCCCAGCACAGAAGACGGACACCCTACCCCTAGAACACCAGGTAACCAAAAATCATAAATAGTTTGAGCACTTTACCATAATTTGTCACAAGTTTGAATCTTTATAAAATTCATGTCACTATACAAATAATATTATTCAAACCTTAAGGACTGACAAACCAGTCGAGAAATGTGATATTTTATAAATTGCTAGCAGATACCTACACCACAAAGCTACCCTCTCCCAAAATATTTTAAAAAGTTTAATTTTCTCTTGTAAAATCTAAAATTAGACAATTCTCATTGCTCACTCTAACTTAGACGTAATAAAGAATGGTACTTCATAATAATTGTTTGTAGATCAAAGAGTTATTAAACTTGTCACGGTGATTTAAATTAAAAGCATATATGAATTAATAATTAGTGGGCGAAAAAGTATTTATAAGCCCCCACTCCCTACAGTAAATTCAAAATGATGTACCGCTGTGGAGAGAATTGGTTTATTGTGCCTTGTGCCTCTGTAACACCTGTACCTTCACAACATAGCCACACTTCAGACTGGTTACATATTCATTACTCTAGAGCAGGCATGTCAAACTCATTTCACTAGAAAGGCTAACTGCATCGATAATTGAAAATACTGAAGGGACCGCTTCTCATAAACTTAAATAGTCACTATACTAATTAGAAATAACTATAATTTATTAATATAAAAATATATAAAGAATAGACCCAACAAGATTCACCCTATATTTTAAAAGAAATTTTAAACAGTTTATTTGCACCATTGGTATGATTGTTGGTCTGTAGGCTTTGTGCCGAAAGCACTTTCATTAATTTTTAACAAATTTATTACGTGTTCGAAAGCTGTGACCTCTTGGGTGTTATATTCTTTTTCATGTGAAAAAAACAGCTATTAACAGGTGCCAAACATTGCACATATAAATTGTACAAAATAAGCAATTCTTGAAAATTAATCCTTGTCAAAAAAAGAAAATCAATTTGTTATACCAACCTCACATACAAGTTTTCCACAAACACTTCCAAACCCCCCAAATATCACTATTTCAAATGTTGTAGTTCTTAGACGTTTATGGAAATAATTATAGGGTTGTATGATTGATTGAGTTTTAAATGCCTGTTCCTCACTGGATATCATTTTTGTAAGAACACCATGGCTACTTTTGGGAACAGCGTTGGCATTCTATTGTTTCCGTGTGGTCAATCTCCCCTTGTTTATAGGACACATTTTGCAACGCTGGCTCATCAATGTTGCCAGTAGCTCCTTTTTACACATGCACACCACCTTCCAACATAACTGAAAGCGAGGAGATTTGGCAACAATTTACCGAGGGAGAGAGAGAGAGCGAAGATAAAGCTTTTCTCCATATGACCTGCATTTTCCTCAAAAGTGATATTAGGTATAGTATATTTCACTTGTTTAGGGGGAGTATCCCACTAGCATACTCCATATTTGCTATTCATCTAGTTTCTTTTAAAAAGGCAACGCGGCTTACTACCCATTCCAGTTATACACAAATGTCCAAATTACGATAGTGTGTTTAGGATGAGGAAAGTTGAATTTTAGATGAAGTGCACCTGAATTTTTATGGAGAGAGAGAGTAGAAAACTATTTAGGGCGCGTCACCCTCGGTACACCCGACTAGGATTCGAACCCTAAAATATCCGTCATTAGCAGTCCAGGTTGTCGCAAGAGTAACTGACGTATTAGACCAGTGGTTCCCGAATTGTGGGTCACAACCCAGTATCGGGCCACGAAAAGGAAATGCCGGTGCGTATAAAATTTATTAAACTTATTCACGGTTAATCATTTGTGTCCAAAATGTCACGGGGGTGCCAGTAATCGGTATGGAACAGACAGTGTGTGTGTATGTGTGTGTGTGTGTGTGAGAGAGAGAAAGGATGAGGGAAGCTGAGGAAACTGTGACAATCCAAATTGAGGATTGACAATTTTTTTAAATTAGTTTGTGAGGAATGAAAGTACAGATGTATCAAACAATGCTAATTTAATTTATTTACTAAGCTATGGTCATAAAGATACGACATATGAAAGATAATTATTTTGTCCTCGAGAACATGTTTTTATTATATATCTACAGTTCCTCATTCTATTAAAAGAACCGTTACAGGAATGGAATGAGGAAGTTAAAGATTGTGGAGTGAAATTTATCATGGTGAATTGTGAAGTGATGGTAGTGACAAGGAAGAGGATAAGATCTAGTATAAACTATAAAGTTGGATGGAGTAGAGTTGAGAAAAGTACAGAACGTATTGGAAGCGTGATTGAGGAGAAAGGTGAAAGTAGAGAAAATTTAATGTGCAGAGGACAGCAGGGAGAGTAAGAGACCTTATCAATGAATAGACGTGCCCTTAAAGTGTAAAGAAGTGTTATACAGGATATACTTTGTACCCATTTGTTGCACATGCAGCAGAAACATGGACATTGAATGTAAGAAAGACTAGGATAGTGGAGGCCATGAAAATAAAGTTTGTGAGGAGCGTGTTAATTGTCACGAGGATAAACTAGACAAAGAATGAAGAAGAGTTGGGGTACAGGGAGTACATGAGATAGTAGAGGAAGCGAGACTGAGATGGTATGGGCATGTAATGAGGATGGAAAAAGAGAGGATGTCAAAGACAATGATGGAAATAATATGTAGGAAGAAGACTGCAAGGAAGGTCAAGAAAGGGATGGGAGAAGCAAATAACAGAAAATGTGCCATTGAGAGCAGAAGAATAAAATAAATTAGAGGAGGAAGATTGGGGGGGTAGGTTAGAGGAATATGGAGGCATTTTACTAAACTGACCCAGTCACAGGCTGGGATAAGTTGTTGATGATGATGATGAGTTCCATCTACAAATTTATAAACTACAGAAATGGGTTTTATTATTTAATATTCTATAATAGTTCATATAAATCAGCATACAAATAGGTGGGTCACGAGAATTTTTTTACTGAAAAACCAATTCGTAACTCGATCAAAAAATGTTTGAAGGCACATCAAATTTGGCGTAAGAATAATCAGATTATTTAAAAGTCTTCCTTAGGCCATTCAACCATCTGAGCGCGTATTTATATTGGTTGATAGAAATGCTTTAGCTTGTGCGCTCTATTTGAGAAGAACAAAAGTAAGTAGAGAGTATATTCACATTGTCTGAATTGACTGTATACTGATCAAAACATTAATATATTCTCTCATTTTCAACTGCTATCAGGTGGTAACACGGGATATCACCCCTAGACACTGTGACCAACCGATATTGGAAATATTAGTTCTCTATATTGACATAAATATAGATTTAATGATATTGAAAGTTACATTTTCAGTTAATCATTGAGATGTCGAAATAAAGAATAATAATTAGAAAGTATATAATCCGAAAATAATGTATTCAAACAAATGTTAAAGCTTGCCACCAGAAGCTATTGTAGTTGTTAAAGTATGAATAATATATATAATAATTATATAGCTTTTTCTCTCGACTTTTAAAGATAGCAAGTTCTTACATCTTCTCAAATATCCCCGGTTCCATCTGCATTCCTCCTTCCTCCAATGTCTTTGGGGATAAGAGATGGAAAGATAGCTTCAAGTTATCTTTTGAATATTCTTTCTTTTGTAAGGAAAAAAAAACCTAATGTAAAAAGTTTTTTTTTTAGTTATTTCTGATTTCATTTACCACAAAGATGAGATACGAAATATTCCATTCTTTTATACAAACATTCTTCATTGTAGAAGATTACGGAAAAAAAGAAGGGGGGGATGCCTTCAGGGAATTCCGCTAAACAAGATGGGCGAAGACGGAGCCTATTTATTAAAAAAGTTTGATGAGAAGAATGAAGTACCTTTTCTATTGTGTACATTGAAACAAAGAATCTACTTTTTTATACAAAACTGTTCATAAATTTACAGCGGATGGATTCTCGAACAGCTTGTTTAGAAATGAGTAGCTTATTTGTGAAAATTAAAATGTAGTAGTGGTGGTAGTGGTAGTAGTAGTTGTTTGTCATTCATGGCTACACCGAGGAAACAAAGGAATACATTAAACAAAAATAAAACATGTTAATATTTTTCAAATTTCAAAAATTGTCCTTTAACATAAAGACAACCTCGGTGACGTTAGAAAATATTAAAACCTTTAGACCTTGAGCCAATTCAGTTTTATATACGTATATATTGACCCCTCTAAGAGGTACATCTCATCCTGGGGGGACCGGATCCCTCGTCCTCCCCCTTCTACGACTTGCATCCTAGTTTATACAAATTTTAAACAAAATCGTTTAAGCTATTTAAAAAAAAGTAAAATCACTCATCAGTGAACCACCATTAATTAAGGGCTATGGTCAAAAAAATAATAATCTTAGGTGTAATCATTTAACATGTAAATATTAAGTTTGAACAAAATCTACCAAAAAATTTCAGGTCTGTGGCCAGGGACAGACAGACATGGGGTGGGGACAGATAGAATAATTATTGTAAGATCCACTTGTTCGGTTTCACATAAAAATATGTAAGGATTCGACATAATCTCGAGATCAAATTTTTTCACAGCAGTCTCAATACTTTACCTTCAAATAAGCAAGTAAAAAAAATTGAGTGTTACACAAAATCGAATGCAAAAGCAATAAATACATCAAAACTGTATAGCTGCGGGCTTCAAGATTTTACCATTGGATGTGTCCTGAGGGCTGATCACGTATTACATTTTAAGATATACAATATCTGTAACTTAAGTACTTGATAGTTTTAAAATACGTGTCAGCCAGTGAGTTTGGTCCATTTAATATTTAAATGTATATTAAGGGCACCACTACTTGAAAGGACACTGCAGCTTTTCCTATCAGAAGGTAATTCTGTAGCTTCAAAGTCACTTGGGCCATTTTAATTTATTAAAAACTAGCAATCCCACATGGCGTCGCCCGTGACCCACTGTGGTATAAGAATTATATAATCCCCCTCCTTCCATGGTGCTCGTATCTCTGAAACGTAATTCTAAACCAGATAAAAAATATTTCCATCAAAAATTTGTTTAAAAATAGTCTAATTAAAAAGCTACTTAAACATTTAAAAATCCTGCTTCGAGATGCATTTAGACCCCCTTTCGTCCACCTATGTTAAAAATGTCAGATCTCTGCGTGCCGTAGATTTGGCTGGGCACCGCAAACAAACAAACAAACAAACAAACACACAGGAAAACACTTCCTTTTATTATTATAGAAGAAGAACTCCATTTACATAGAATAAAAAAATTAAAATGTGACACCTTGAGACGAGAATAGAACCCGGTAATATTAGCCTAGCGCTCCAATGCCCTAAAACTGAGCTATCTAAGTATCACCCTCTGCTCGGAGTCTTTCTTCAGTCATCTCTTAAGGCCTAATCTGTGATGGACATGTGCAAATCACCGGCTAAGAGTGAACCATCGGTAAACTATCCGCAAATGAGTTAAACCCCAAAAAATAAGTATGCAGTTTTATGTATCATGTTCAACAGTCCCAAGATACCCATTTGGAACCAAATAATTAGAGACATTTTTTAAATATTGCAATTAAAAAAATCAACAATCAGTAACCAACCCATAAATTAGGCTCTACCCCAAAAATAAGTACACAATATTATTTGTCACATCACACAATTCCCATATATACATTTTAAACAAAATCATTATAGCTATTTTCGAAGTATTTCTACTTTCCAAAAATTTCCCATCAGTAAAATACTCTTCTATGATCTTATTTCGAAAAAGCTATGATACATTTAACATGTCAATAAAATCGTAAATATGAATTTTAAATAAAATTGTTAGCAGGGAACATGTCAATGGTTCTTGTGGGCTGTGGTCTGCAAAGTCCTTCACACTCTGGGGTCAATCAATGCTTGTGATCTATTACCGGACACGGCCAGTTTTTAAAATTATTTTAAATTTTTTTGCTATGCTCCTAACAGCAGGTATGGAGATGTAGCCTTGACTTTATGATAGTAGGATGCGTGCTTCGGAAATATTTAATTTGATCGGAGGGATGAGTTGCATGGGCAGAGGTAAAGGATAGTGTGGGTAACTGCAATTTCTAAATAGTCAGCGCTATTTATTAATGCAACAAATGATATTTTGAACAAAAAAAAATACCACCGGCTAGTAAAAATAATGTTAAAGAACGGTAAAAAATTTATCAAAATTAATAACTGTAGAGAAATCATTATTAATGGCACAATAAAGTATTTATTTTATACTATAGGAGTATGTGCTTAGGTTAAGTCATTTATTGATAAATTATAAAATTAGCCATGCCCATGAGTTATAAGTGCTTCATAAACACAAACAAATTATTTAATTAGCAAAGCGAACCGTTCTTATAACTATAAACACCTTAGAATCAAAACAATTAAAAAGTTAGTCCAATCATTATACTTATTATCGGAGTCCGGTTTTTAATGGTATTGTCTTTTTTTGATTGTACATCATAGACAATGTTCATATGTACAGTACATACATTATGTTCATTATTTATGATCAGGGAAACGTTTCACTATAGTCTGATCTTTGGTAATTTTTTGCAATTTTGAAATGTAGATCCTAATTTTTTGATTTGGGTCATTTTTAAGTTTTTTTAGTCATTTATTTTGAATAAGTATATTTATAAAAACTATTAATATTTTATGAATGCATAAATACTCAAATATAATTTATTTTTCAACATAAAGCTATTGGCAGGTCCATCACGGAAGGGGGAGGGCGTTTATAAGTACCATGGGAGTGGGCCCGGGGCTCCCAGGAGTCTATTACTTTTATACTTAAATCAAATTTTTTGCGTGAAGGGATTTGGGAAGTGATTCAAGAGAAATTTAAAATTAAGTATTTTATCATGGGTGTAACATTTCAGATTACAGGTTAATTTGCATACATTACTTTTGTTTTTCAAAAGTTCCTGACAATTAAAAAAAAAAGTACACATCTAAGTCGAGCAGGGTTGGAATATCTGGGGGGAGGGGGCTTTATCCCCTTGGGAAGTAATTTCTGTCCCTCTCCTCCTGATTGGAATAAACATCTCCCTCTCTAGATTTATTTAACTTTCTTTTGGTATTATCGAATATTAAGCTTAAAAATCGTCTTGTTTCCAAATAGATTCTAGAGGCCTCCAGTTTTCATTATTGCCGGGTGAAGACCATTATAAATAACTTCTAGAGGCATCTAATTTGCCAAATACTATCAGGTGAAAACGACTTCAAAAATCTTCTAGCTTGAGACATTCAAGCACTAGAATTATCAGGGGAAGAAAATTACAAATTACACATGAGACACCTGCTTCTGTGACCACATGGTCTAGGACGCTACTATCACAATAGATTAGACTGCCGAAAACGGGGAGAACAATGGTTCAATTCCTGTCGGGTGTACTGAGGGTGGTTTTTTCCAAAATGGTTTTCCACTCTTCCTCCACGCAAATGTGAGTACACTTACTCTAAATTAAACCGTACTAATCTTTAACACATTAGTGTAATTAATACATGGGCATATAGCCCGAGGGAGTAGTAAGACGTGGTGTTAAGAAACACAATCTGAGAGCATCAGACCCTCCAAATTTAGCTGGAAGAGGCCCATTTTAGATAGGTTGGTGTGTATCTGGTAACCAACGCGTGCTAAGATGCTATTTACAACCACTAGCTGCAGCGCTCGAGGAACACAATCTAATAAATTATATTTTATCGAGGCTACAGTTGTGAGACACATTGATTTAATTCTCCATCCACAATACGCTACACCGCATTGATGTAACATAACGATATTTCCTCACTACCAGGTACTTTGAAACTTGGAGGAGCGTGTTGGGGAGGTAACATAAAGATATTTCCTCACTACCAGGTGCCTTGAAACTTGAAATAGCGTGTTAGGGGTAACATATCACTCACGTTCGGCTAAAGATCACTGGATTACATCCCATCCAGTTACACACTTTTTTTTTAACAAGGGGCTTCTAATCTTCTTTCCAGTTGAATTCAGGCATAATTCTTTAAATTCTTTAAAAACTTAACCTTTTAATTCTGATCAATTTACGGGTAGGCCCCATTAGTTTTAAGGGGACAGCTTATCAGAAGACTGAGATACATTACAGATGCTCAAAAAACTGAGATATTAAAGGGGTTATTTGTTAATTCAAAATACGGCTCACGCCAAAACGGAGGTGAAGGTTATCAGCATGTTTCTCTAGGCCTAAAAACAACATTTCAAGTTTTATTGTCAAAAAAAACTTATCAAAAGGTAGATTATATCATTTGTACGCTTCTACGTGAACTGTTCCAGATTTGGTTTTGAAGTATCAGAACTATCATTTCCATAAGAAAGACTACCGTCTGAGGATACGTTCATTCAAGTATGTGGTATTCTTAACGCGTACTTAACCACAATTAGTGGATAGCATAGTTAAGTAATTCATCTTGAACCTGGTGTCGCATCATAATGTGTTTTACTGCATTATTAAATGTAAGTCGTTGGGAGTGAAATAACATAAAGGTAATTTAAAAAGAAACTACATATTTTTGTTTTCTGTAGATTACAGACAATAGAACTTAACGTTTTGTCCACTAAGATATTATTCGTATAGGCCCTAGCAAAAGAGCAGCAGGTCAGAAATAGCAAAAGCTCTTAGAACTTTAACAACAATACAGTAGAGTCCCGAATATCCGAGATTTAATGAACCTAGGCTCCGTATTATCTAAGGTTCTATAATATCCTAAGTCGTACTATCCAAGGTTCTATAATATACAAAGTTCCATACTATCCGAGGCTATATACTATCCAACGTTCCGTACTATCCGAGGCTATATACTATCCAAAGTTCCGTATTATCAAAGGTTTTATGCTATCTAAAGTTCCATATTATCCGAGGTTCTATATTATAAAAAATCTGTATTATCCGAGGTTCTATAATATCCAAAGTCCCGTATACGAGATTCTATACTGTCCAAATTCTGTACTATCCGAGGTGGTAACACCATTTACATTTCATGAGAATTATTGTCTAGAAAATGATTCACATCAAACTGATTCAGTCATATACTATGAGTATCGGATTGAATCATCAGGTGACGCATTGCTTATACGTACTAAGGCATCGTAAATATTATTATTACGTCATTTGCCTGCCACTAACTGTAACGGTTGAAGTTTATTGATTTGTCATGATTATTTTTAAAGCTGTAAAATTTTAGCGCACCCAAATTTAATGTAGTGTATACATGATATCTGAGTTTTTTGTCATACAGGCTCACCTAGGTCCCGTAAACCTCGGATAATCGAGACTCTACTGTAATGACAATAGAACATATAAGAAATACACACCAAGGATCAAAAAGTAGTAGAAACCAAAATACATACAACTAAATATATCAAGAATGTGTGTTTACAAATGACACGTTTCACTGAAACAATAATTTCAAAACTTTTTTTTACATAATTTGCTCCTATCACTTGTCCAGCCGTAGCTCTATACTAATTTTATCTGTATGAAGACAATAAAATCTTGAGGAAAGAGTGGGAAAACCATTTAGAAAAACACCTCTTTAGGCCCAGGGTTGATTTGAGCTTCGACTTCCAATCATCGACAAACTAGATATAAAATTAGACGTACACATGTGTTCTCGTGTACACCAGCGCAATGGTCATATTATGCTAAAAGCTTTACGTTCAAAAAGTGCACATTAAATACTCTAATAAGAAATAAATTCTTAAAACAGCTACACTAATGTGTACTCACAATTTTAGCTAAATATAACCGGAACACCTTTATAGCCACTTCCTTATTTTAGGAATTACGAGGTTAAATTCTTTGCGAAATTTAACCTAAAATATATTTAAAAGTAGGCGTTAAATCAACCAATAAAAAAAGTGTTCACGTCTTCATGAACCTTATGTAAATTACTAGGACATAAAACTGTAAAAAAATAAACCAACAGTCCGACAGTTCGAACAAGCCTGTAGTTTGTGTGCCGGGGATGTCCGTGTGCTAATAGAAACACCATGAAGTCTTGCCTCCCGCCGAGTGAAATATTCCCGAGAGGGCCAGCGTGGGGTCGAATGGGACCGGTTCCATCCGTCATGGAAGCGGGATGTATGGGCTCGCGGGCCACAGGTCGTTAAAACAGAGTCGTTATGTCTTCCTACTCGGGAAAGATTATCTGATGGTTTGGATTAAACGCATGGGAAGAGATTGAGTTTGTTTATAAATCATAGACACTTTATATGCATATGGGAATCGTTCCTATGGTATCACATATTTAATTTAGCATTGCATAGTAGTGACTAGCACAGTGGAACGTCATACCCTTCAACTGTTTATTTATTTAATTTAAGGCTCTAGACATAAGGCTATTTTAACAAACAAATTAAATATTAACCCAGCCTAGGATAGCACAGCATAAACACCCAGCCTTATCTCCAGTAATTTTCTAGTTTACTAACAAGTCCATCCTATACACAATGATAAATTATTAAATACCACTTAGAGTAGTAAAGAGGGTAATTAAACTACCACTTCGTTTTAAGGAATGAGATTATCAGCCTAAGTATTTCGTCAGAGCTTTAGATGTAAGAAGCATTTCAAGTAAAAGTACATTCAAAATAGATTTTAAAACGTGTTAAAATTCAACAAATAGTATTGGTATCTACAAGTATTTATTTTTTGAATTTGAATTTTGCTTGGTTAGTTATTTAATTAATAAGAAGAAATGTCTATAGAAATATCACTATTAATTTCTGGTCTAACTGTAGCTATATCAATAGGAGCTAATTAAGCATATGACCATAAAAATATTTCTTTTTCAACATTAACACAAACTGGGTTTAGTAATCAGAATTTTAACTATAAGATATGCAAATTTAGCTTTTTTCATTTTTGACTCATGCTTTATTTAAAGCCTTGTTATTTATATATTAGATTATATAATATATGTTTATTGTATCTATAATTTTAAAGATTGTCAGGACACTCATTGTAGAGTGTATTAGTTCATAATACCTTTGAGATCTATAGCCAATTCTTCATAAATTCCTATGATAAAAATAAAAAAATTATTATTTTTGTATATGTTTTAAGTATTACATTTTTTAAATTATTCATTTCGACTGTGTAATAATTGTTCGAAATTTGTTTTTCTTAGCACTATTTATGATCGTTCATGTACAAGGTTAACTTAAAATAATTGTTGATATAAGCTTGTTTCCAGTAAAACAAGGGCTTATATTCTCTAACAAACTTCCCACAAATTTCACCAGCCCGTTACTTCTTGTGTCAGTTTTTGTAATACGCCAGTTTAAGTGAAAAAAAACACTTTTAAAGATCATGAGTTTATTGTGCTGTAATTTATCCTTATGTTTATCAACTAAACTTGACGATATAAAACCTACACTATAAAGCACTTAATTATTCCTTCTTTCCTCTTAATAACGATCAAATAACTCAAACACCAGACTAATTATGTGTTTGTTATTTAAATAATTAACCAGTATTAATATTTTATAACTAGTTATTAATTTTTACCTCCCGGAAGAGAGATTAAAGAATACTGACCACATGCGATGAAATTAATTTGATAGCAAAAAAAATAACACCTCTAAAGAAATTACTATCGATAAAAATAGAAACGTGAATTGAACTGAATATTCAAGACGATTATTTGGGGTGTGGTTATTCAAATTACTCGGTTGACTTTTCCGGTCATTTGAGTTGTTTATATGCTCTTGGCTCGTTTTTTTTAGATTTGACTAACCATGTATTATGTATCTCAACAAAGTGAGAATAAGCAATGCTGTTAGGAATCAAAAAATTGCTTAATGTTAGACTACAATGTTTTGTTTACTAAGTCCATACATTAGTTGATTTTAATTCGTTAGTTCAACACGACTGCTATCAACAACTGGTGAGAGTACATAAGAGTCCAACTCGATTGATCATAAGAGACACATTAAATTAAAAATGCCAAGAAGATTGCATTTGAAAACATTTAATATTTACACCATCTTAAGTAAAACCAAAGTTAAAGATCTTATCGTTACAAAGCTAATATTAAGAGTATATATATATATAAAACATTAAGACTTAACCCTTACTGATTTTCAAAATATGAAGCCTTTTATATGCAGCAATGGTGTTAAACTTTATATTAGTTCTGGTGTTGACGTCACTTTCATAATTGTTAGCAAATGCCTGTCTCTAAGACTTTATTCTCTCTTTATAATAAAACTCAACTGTTCACACATAAATATACTACCAAACATTGCACATATTTATGGTGTGAAAAGATAACCCTTTATGAAAATTGATCTCGGGTTGGTAAAGTAATAAAAATTATGGTACACCAACCTAACTTTCTAAATTTTCCCTAATAATACAAACATTTACAGATGTCATAATCTCACATGGTGTATTTTACACAACGTTTACAAGAAGAAGAATCAGATCACATTGTTTGTAGGTTCATCAATAGTTCTATTAGGCCATAGAGAATTATGATTTGAGCCAAATGCTGCTTGCAAATTTGACACGTAACAGAGAAAACGTGCTGGATTGGCATAGAAAGAGGTTGAGGAAACCACATGTCGAAGATCGTTACCGGTTCAACATTAAACCCCTAAATCCCTCTAAACGGTGACCAATTGCAAATTGAGTCTTAAAAGTCCAGTTTCATATTCAGACTTAGTAAGTCTCAAGTACGGAGCTATACTAAATACAGGACCACACCTACCTAGACCAGAATGGAATGAAACAGTTTCATAGTCAGACTTAGTACGTCTCAAGTGTGG
>CABFWO010004270.1:0-68235 GCA_902155825.1 Timema genevievae | reverse complement strand
TACATTTTTTATTGGTCAAAATATATAAATGAATAATTAAATATCAATGCGATGACTTGAAGATCTGCAACACCTTATAAAATGTTTAAATTTTAACCAGAAATCAAGATTTTAATACGAATTGTTGACTCTTGTGGAAGACATTAAACTGTTGGAAATGCTCTTAGGTGGACAAAGATTCGCCTCTTTTCTCATTGATTATATATCATTGTATATTATTTTATGCGTGTTCTTATGTGGAGTGGTGATGATACAATGTACATTATTCCGTTCAGAAATCTTACCAGTTTATAGAAAGAGAGAGAAAGTCTGTGCGGTCTGCCGTACCATTTATTTTTTCATATAGTTTAAACCGTAACTAAATAAAATTTGTGGTTAACTATCAAGGATGTGTGGGGGATGGGGGGATTAGTGGGTTGGTGGTTACTTGTGGGGGAGGGGGAGAGGATGGGATGCGTGGAGAAATGTTGAACCCCCCAAACATCTCATCCCTGGTTACGACCTTGTCGATTTCTGTCATATTTCTCTACGCCTTTTTTTTTAAAACATACCATTTAAGTATTTTAAAATGGTATTATAATTGATAGATTAGTTCGAGACAAAACTAGATGATTTAATCTTTACGTAATATATTTCACTATTATTTAACATAATGTTTTGACGATTAATTAGGTATACTTTTTAGAAACATGAAATTATAATTAAGTGTAGATCAAGTTTGTAGAGCAGAATCTCTAATAGACTCATTGCGAAGATACACTTGAATTTTGTTTAAAGCTTTTATCATTCATTATTCACGAATGCGGGCACCACTGTAAATTGTTATGTGAAATTTAAATCTCTAAAATACTTTCATCCTCATACCTAACCCACTAAGGTAATTTTCATATATACGTATAACCTGAACAGGTAGCAAAACGAGGTGATAAAAAATCTGAAGGCCTCCAAGTATATATTTAGCTCGGACATTTTGCTACGTGGTGTTCAATTTTATAATTTTAGTTTAAAACTGGAGTTTTAGAGAATTTTACTTAATAATTCTGTTTAACTGTATTATGTGCAAAGGAAATTATTATTTCTTAAAATAATGTTAGCAAATTTTAATACTTTTTATAATCTAATAGCCAAGTTAGATAGTATATTAGATTAGCTTCTTGTTGCCATATTTTAGCTTTTAAATAAAAATTTATCAAAGTAAAAATGATTTTTAAAATAAGCTATATAATATTATTTCATGATTTAAGGTGGGATTGAAGGAGATGCGTGAAAAAGCCAGCGTTTTTGCAGTTTTTATGGCAAAACATATTTTTGACCAAAATAAGTAAAATATTGCTCAAGTACAAACATAGAATTTTATTTTCTTCACATTGTGACCTCAAAATTTCTTGAATATTTGTCACGTGTGTTCTGGAATTTAATGACAACTTTTTCTTTTCGTTTAAAAAGTCTGTTAGATAATGCCAACCTACACATGACAGATATTTAGGAACTGTTGATATCACCAAGTAAAGAAAATTAAATTATATATTTGTACTGAAGCAATATTTTGTTTATTTTGGCCAAAAAATTGTTTTGCTATAAAAAAAAACTGGCCCTTTCTCGCGTCCCCTTTCATCCCTCCTTGGGGACACAAATAATATTTTAAAAATTCTATAAAAAAGAAAATTATTTTTTCACCCAGCAAACATTAGATATACAGTGCTCAAACACAGTGCTACGCAAACAGGATTTGAACTAGTGATACTTGTCAGACACCTTATCCCAGTCAGTAACATGTCTCCTTACCTTCCTAAAGGTCCCGTGTTCAATTCCCGGTATGCCCAAAACATTTATCATTAGTGAAATTGGGGTTTTCTTTCAAAGTGATGAATTTACGGCCTGGTGGCAGGCTGTTGTGTCTAATATAGATTTAAATTATGTTTTTAGTAATGTAATGATATAATTATTAGGTTAAGAAAGTGCACGTTAAATAACTCAAATAATTATTATAATAAAAAAGGGAACCTTATTTTATATTTGTATATACATATATATATTTGATCCGATATCCGATATATTTGTATAGGCCTAACACCTTAGCTCAGTCGGTAGCGTGTCTGCCTTCTGAGCTAAGGGTCTAACGTTTGATTCCCAGAATGGTCGAACATTTTTCATAATTAAATACGGGTTCATCCTTACACATTTATAAATTAATGACCGGGAACTGGATGATGTACTTGTCCTAGTCTTAAGAGAAATTATAAGACCTAGGGCCAGTTTCATAGTCAGACTTAGTACGTCTAAAGTGCGAGTCAATACTAAATACAGGACGACACCTACCTAGACCAAAATGGAATGGGCCAGTTTCGCATATGAAACTGGCCCATTCCATTCAATTTCAGGTAGGTGACGTCTTGTATTTAGTATAGCGCCGCACTTGAGGCGTACTAAATCTGACTATGAAACTGGCCCTTAATATGAAGCTACGACATACCTAGCAGCCGGTAGTGGAAAAATATATGACTTGAAAAAAAAACTATACCGAAGCTTTAGGCTGGAAACAGTAATGGATGTAAAGTAGATAGTCCTAGATTTATATATATATAAATTTAGGACTATATATACATGTAGGTTACTTTTATATAAAATTAACATCAAGAGAGGCTGCATATCACAAAATTCTGTATATTTTAAATTCACGGCATATTTAACTGTCATGTGTGTCTTATTTATGTTTGACACCCTACAGTGGCGGCTGAAAAGTTTAAAAGGCATGAGACCAGCATGACACTTGGTGGTTGTTGACCGAAGAGTCAGGGTCTCTCATCATCAACGTGCGTCCAAGGCACTAATAGCCTTTAGCTTGTGTCAAAAGCCTGGAAAAACAATCATAAATATTAAAACAATATTTGGGTTGTAGATAGCCCTTAAAACCCACTATCTACAGCTTGAGAAAGTTTTGGTTCAACCCTTGTATTAAAACAATCTTTCTTTTCTCTTTCCACGGTGACTTTCACTGACAGGAAAGATTGCTGTGTATTTTCACAAGAGAAAGTAGAAAGGGAAGAATAAAGGGACACCAACCTCCCCAACTCACTCCCCGTCTACTCCACCCCTTTAAAAAACCCCGGTGTAATATAATGGAGTCTTTTATAGTTGAAATAATACAAATTCTACTTTTTGTCTGAAAATTAATTTTCTGCGTTTGGAAATAATTCAAGAACTTTTGTCCACTGAATTATTCTTGTTTTAAAAAAGAAACAAACTGTTTTTATTACCAAGCAAAAAGGGAGAGTTGGTAATACACTCACAGAGTTTACCAAGACCGTTCGCTGTGTCGTCAAACGGAAACGGAAAATGGAATTTGAGACAGTAACGCAGCGCTTTCGTGTAACTTTTGTTTTATGTTCATAATTTACTCGTGTTTTTTTCCTTCATTAAAAGTCCCTTATTTCTTTAATCCAGCGGATTCCACTAATACACACACACAAACACACACACGCACACATACACACACTTGGATAAATGTTTTGGTGGCTACCTGCACTTTTAAGAGATGTGAACTATCTCTTGATTTTCACCTTTAGGTGGAGGTAGGGGTAAAGGGGGTAGGGAGGAAGCAGGGAATAAAGGGTAAGTTCCATCCAGACAGATTGTTTATATCTTAAAAAATTAGTGGGGCTACATTTTATCTTTATCTTTCTCCTTTGACAAATAACACAAAAAATGTTTTTTATTGAAAATAAGAAAGAGTGCTTTATTTGCCTTGCATCTTACTACCCGTTCAAGTTCCACTTTTTCAAATACACAAACGAGAAAGTAGGGGGGTGGGTAGATATAAGAAGGGTATAATTTAGAGGAAATCTACCCGAATTTCTGTGGAAAGGCAGTGAGAAACCATTGAGTATAAAAACACACCTTAGTACACCCGTCCGGGATTCCAACTATAACATTTCCATTGCTAGCAGTCGAGTGCAATACAAGTCTATCACTCTGGACTACAGGGTCGCTGGTGTGAGTAAAAAATTTGTGATTCTCAAAATGATGGTGTATAGAACTTGTTTCAATCCCATTAACTTAGCCATTATTTTATGACTCCCCAGTGGTAGTCACGTGAACAAAAGCACCCGTTTCAACTTCTTTGGTTTACCGGTAATGGTGAGGTAAGGGTTCAAGTTTCATCTGGGTGTAATGAGGTGTGTTTATTTATAAATAGCTTTCCACCCTGCCTTCACGAATATGCTAGTACACTCCTTCTAAATAATTCTTCCTTCTCTACCCCTTCACCACCAGTGTAAATATAATAATTATCTTAAATGTCACAAATAGTAAATTGTAGGTCTAACTTTTATTTTCCATATCCCACATCTTTCTAACCATTCGAGCTATCTGCATATTTTACAGTAACGGGGTAGGAATGAGGAAGGTAGGACAAAGAAGAATTGTAGCCGTCTTTGCTTAGATATGATTAGGAAACAAGTACAAAATCACTTCAGCGTATCGGTATTCAGACAGCTACCATCCCCATACCGGGAAACCAGACAAGACGAGTAGACACCTTTGTTCCTAGGTCTACAGGTGAGGGTAGTTTAATTATGGGGGAGGGAGGCTAACGCTCTAGATTCCAACCATTCGACCTTATCTAGCCTCTGCTCTCCTGGCTTATGAAAGCATTCACTTCTCAGATGGAGACATCATTAAGGCAAGCTCCTATATCCCCTCCACATCCATGCCAGAGAGACGGGTGCTTGCATCGGCTACCTACAGGTGCTTGGGGTGGCCCTGTGCACTGGTATGCCTCCGTTAGACTACTTTAGTTTTAAGTAGAACACAGGGCTGGGCTCCCAAGCCCACGTCACGAGCTTGTCTCAAGATGGTGCGCCGGCCCAGCAATGTGCTGGACTCTGTGGGGTAATATGTTTAATCACCGACGAGTGATTGCGTTGGCAGCGTGGTGGAGTTCGGGTCTTTTGGTCCGGGATCCTGGGGTTCTGGACCACCGGGGCTGGGCTCTTGGGGTTCTGGGCCTGTGGGCCCGGGCCTCNGCCTCCACTCGTACGCACGAGTAGTGGGAGATAGATTACTTCCCCACGCGTAATGAGCGTAATCCCATTCCCCTACACACGGGAAAGAGTGGATATCGTAAGGTTGCTTCTGTAAGCGGAAGTAAACAGCTCCGGTTACCACCCTGAAAAGGTGGGAGGCACGTGTCCCCAATGTCGATACCACCAGTAAGTGACTGGAAGGAGGGAAGGAGTTAATTCTCGCCTCCCCTGGTATCCAGCCTGAACCGGATCATCCAACCTTTCGGGGTGATGGGGTTGGAGCTAAATTATCAAGTACCAACCTAGAAACTGTCCTGGGCCACGATGTCCAGGGGTGCGTGGGAACTGTGATGGCTTGAATACCAAAATCACGTATTTCATATATATATATATATATATCCTTTCCACATATGTAGCATAACTATATAACCCGATTACGAACGTACGATTACAACGGAACTACCATCACATTGAGATGGAAAGTAAGCTAAACATTTAGATGAAGGAAATGCATGTGGAGGAAGTAGCAACATCAAGGTTAGGAATTTATAGGAATGTAACGGGAATAACATCAAACACTAATGAGGAGCCAGAGTTGGCAATAGTGGATAAAGAAATTGAAGGGAGAGGAGGGGACATAATACCATTGATCGTAGTGGCAGAAAAAAATGAAAAAGACAGAAAAGACGAAAAAGATGGAAAAGATAGGAATAAAATAGGAAGAATTATGTGGAAATTGTGGATGAAAGGATTAGGAAATGGAAAGGAACAAGAAGGAAAGGAGGCTAAAGGTAAACTCGTGACAATTAGAGGGGCGTGTCATGAAATGTAAAGAGGTGGTTGTGACAATACTGTAAGTCTAGGGGAAGGTGATGTAAAGAATACTAATGCAATGCAGCATTTTATCCTAAAATAGAGGAAAACCTTCAACTATCAAGGTTAGAAGAACACCTCAATCTTAATTGAACACTTCGTCACTTATTAAGGAAAACCCACGAGATAGGAGACATGATAACGTTCCCAACACCGGAGGTGCAGGACAGGATACAATTGAAGGTCGCGAACTTACCAACTGATATAGTGATACTGAAAGAAATTGAGAACAAAATTTTTAAAAGAAGGGGAGAGGAATGGAAGATGGAGGAAGTATGCAGGAACTTTGTTCAAGAACATGGTCGCACCGTTTTTGATACAAAAAAAAATGGCCGAGATGCTAAATTCACACATATCACCCATGATGGAAGTAATAACAAAAATATAATCAGAATCGGACAAATGAACGTGATGCGTAGTGCAGTTGTGATGCAAGAAGTTAGGAAGATGGCGGAAGAAAGAACACTGTATGTCGTTTGTCTGCAGAAGCCATACAGTATGAGAAATTGAGTCATCCTACATACGCAAAAAAAGGCCAGAATTATAGC
Source organism: Timema genevievae (assembly GCA_902155825.1). NCBI lineage: Eukaryota > Metazoa > Arthropoda > Insecta > Phasmatodea > Timematidae > Timema > Timema genevievae. The sequence goes on along the minus strand of CABFWO010004270.1, from coordinate 61,790 downwards.
TAATGGGAAGGCACCAATGAGTGTCGTTATAGTGCTCAACAGGCACATATGACATAATAGTAACCAAGGTCAATTAATTTTGTAATGAGAAGGTAATATGTGTGGAAATCAAAACTGAGATTGGTGGATGTCTCTGGGTCCACATGTACTTTCAGTTCAGAGAGGGAATTGAACCCTACATATAACAGCTGGAAGAGATAAATGAGACATTTCCGAACATACCAGTAGTGTATATGATGGATACGAATGCGAGGTCCACACTATGGCATAGTAATGACATAAGAAAATAAGTTGGATAAAGGGCATAACAATGCGGGAAACTACTGGAGGAATCAATCACAGCAAGGCATCTGGAGGTGATCAATCTGCCGGGAAACTTTGCAACGTATGTAGGGAAGGAAAGGAACTAGCTCCAACATTGATGTCATCTTGGGCAGTGAGGAAGCTAGATCAATGATAGGGAACTAGCAAGTGCATGACTGTGAGACATCCAGCGATCATAATCTGATAACCTTTGGACTGGGAAATGAAGGAGACAAGGTAAAAGCAGGCACGTGACTCTTCTATAATCTGAAGAAGGCATGTAGCATGTCACCTAAATCAAAATGACATCTACAGAATGTAATCCGCACAAAATGCTAAACTACAATAAGGGAATCAGAAGAAGACAATTAAAACTGATGTATTCAGCCATAATATCATTTGGATCCTACTTACATTACGTGGATGTTCCCGGATACAATCACCATGCTTTCACTAACTGTTCTGCTAGCATGGTAAAAGCAAAGGCGTGACAGTTTCAACGCACGTCTAATCTCTTGACGTCAACATTGACGAAAGACCTGATGGTAGTTGGTTCGTAGCTACGAGCCCGAGTGCGAGCAACACGCCCCTAGCTGACTTCCTTGGCAACTATTTCTCCACCGTTCCAAAAACCCCTCCCCTTTCCTCCCTATTCCCTTGTTTACTTGCCCAGTTTGCTAGTCAAGAAAAGAGTATATAACGGGGGACTCCTAGGTTCACAGATTGTAGTTCATCATTGGATATCTTCGAAGAAGGAAACTCTGCTCCAGCACCTGTAGAAGATACTGCTGACCATGACGGTTAGGTCATGGGTGTCACCACCTCGACGCCGAAGGAAGCCTGTCTATTAATCCAAGTATTCAGTTATTTTCCAAGTCCTTCAGACTTGTTGAGTTAGTCCGTATGACTATGTAAGTTTTTGTTAGTCAAAGTGGCTGTAAGATTAGTCCCACGTCCATCAGACGTGAATTTTTAGTCAGAGTGATTATGTTTAGTTTTTGTTAGTCAAAGTGGCTATGAGATTAGTCCCACGTCTATCATACGTGATGTTTTAGTCAGAGCGACTAAGTTTAGTTTTTGAGTTTAGCTGACTTAATTTTCTGTTAGTTAGAAATTTTGACTACATATTTTTACTATATCCTAATGATATAGCTTAAATACAAGAGCCTTGAGCTCTATATGTAATGGGACCCAGGCTTAAGAGTCCTCTTCTTTACAAGTTCATTCTTCCACTCTAAGTCCATAAGACTTCACAATATCACATGCCACCATGGAGGTCATGCTCATATGTTAAAATTTATGTATGGCTACAAGCAGGTTGTCTAATGCTTTACATGAGAACCTAGTTTGGTCAGTATCTCACAGCACTCTAGTTGGCATCTCTTATTCTGTGTTATTATTTTGGGTGCGCAAAGTGCGGAACACGGCTAAGTTTGTATAGTGGCCCGCACAGATAGTATTTTCTTTCGCCCCTTAGTTGGCGCTTCTTATGATTTAGTATTTAATGTTGGTGTACACTAAACTTGATGTTTACACCAGGTAGTGGGTAAGAACATAAATGTAATATTGAATGCTCTGGCAGTATCCACTGGGAAAGGACCGGCCATAGTACTATTTAGTGTAGACACCTGGTTGCCTTTTAGCCATTTGCTGATGTATTGGACAGTCCGACCACTTATAATCAATTATTGATCTCTGAAACAGTTCTTTATAACAAGCCAAGCCAGCTAGCTAGGCCGAGCTTAGGTTAATAACTCTATAAGTATAGGATCTGTTGTCATATCTTCATTTGTATTTAATTCACCATGTTTCCTTTTTAGACCCTTCTGGTGGAAGTCAGGCGCTAGCCCAGCTGTGTTGGAATACAATACTCTCTGAATACGTAACGTCCTTTTGACTGTTGCCATGTCATCTTGAACACGTATTCACCCGAGTAACGGGAAGTTCCTATAACTTTGGAGTTGTTAAACCCTATCTTATATTCCAGTGTTTAACTTAATATTGTTTGTCTAAGAGTTACTTCAATTTTCAGAATATGATATCTAGATGGAGTAATTCCCACTAATAAGCATAAATAATAGCTCTGGCTATTAATTCTTAATAGTTACTTATTTTACTTTGCCTATTTAACTGACATTAATCACTGTTACTTGTTTGGTCCAACTTTCTATTTTCTTTATCAATTGTAGCCCGATATCAACCTTTATGTTATTGTATTATAAATCTATTATTGTTACCTATTCAATTCTTTCACTATAATAATATATGTACCTATCTCTATACCGTTTCCTCCTATACATATTAGAGTGAGGGGGAGTGGTAGAGGCAGACTGGGAAAAGTTACGAAGAAAATTGGTATTTCCACAACCGGTGTCACAGGGAGACAACATATACCTAAAAGCGAAGGAACTCACGTAAAACTTGTAGGCTGCTATGAGGAAGGCAATATTAGTAATTAAGAAAGTCAGGAGAAGTGAATGAAACCACCCATTGAATGAGCAACTACAAAAACTACTTGGGATGAGGGTCACGAAAGAGACAGTCAGGACAGGACGGTGATATATAATAATGAAGATGCGTTAGTAGAGCAAGTGACACAGGACGAGATAAAGGCTAATAGCAGGATTGAGAAGGAACCTGGACCTGATGGAATCAGAGTTGCGGTGATTCAAGAAATCATAGAGCAGGTCACACCCTTCATGGCTCATCTCATAAATGAGTGCTTGGTTCAGGGCAGTATCCCAAATGTGTGGAAGCGGAGCGAAGTGGTCATTCTGAGTAAAGGTGAAGATAATTACCCACAACTCCAAAAGTCGTATAGAACAATATGTCTGATGAATGTACTCGCAAAACTGCAGGATTTTTTTTTATGGAAGAGGTTACAAAAACACAGAGAGGAGGTAGGAATGCACCCTCAACAGTATGGCTCTGTGAAGGGCAGGTCTACAGAGAATGCAATCTGTGATGCTATTAACCTGATAGAAAACTCAAGGGCGAAATATTTAATTGGAATATTTATGGACATCTCGGGTGCATTTGATAACCTTTGGTGGCCAGCCTTATTTAAGCGCTTAATGAGAACTAAACTGTCCGGGGAGTCCCTACAGGAGTTTTAAGGACTACTGTAGGGACAGTTATGTGAACCTGAGGTGTCCGGGAATAACAATAAGTAAAATATTAACAAAAGGATGTACACAGGGATAGGTTAGTGGTCCAATTTTTTGGGATATTGGTCTCAAGCCTGGGTTGCTGGAGATTAAGGCACTCTCTGAGGTAGTGGGGGTGGTTGCTTTTGCAGACGACTTGCTGAAAGTGGTGGATGCAAACTCTAGGAATGATCTGGAAGTGAAAATTAATACGGTACTAATTGTCTTAGACAAATGGTGTAGGAAAGTAAAACTCAGCTTGGCACCACTGAAGACAACCTATATGCTACTCAGGGTAGTCCTCAAGAGGAGCCCTACGATTAATATAGTAGAACAAACAATCAAAAGGAGTAAAGCGGTCAAATCCTTGTGAGGGATGACTGACGAGAAACGCAGCTTCTCGGCTCACATCAACAATGTATGTGGGAGAGCCTTAAGGTTTATCAATAGAATAGTTAGTATAAGGCAGTGGAAGATCCATCTGCCCTTAAAACTGATTAGACTATTCCATCAGGCGTCGCTTGTGTCCATGGTGGGCCACGGAGCAGGAGTGTGGGCTCAGCAATTAAGAGGAAATAGGGCCAAAAGGAAACTCAGAAGTCTTCAGAGCAAGATCCTCATGAGACTTTCTGGGGCATACAAAACGGTACCAACGAACGCGCTGTGGGTCACCATAGGTGTTTGGCCACTAGATTTATAGGTGCGGAAGAGGGCCACTGGATACTAGCTCAAGAAAAGTAAATTAGACAGAGTTGCAAAATTGACAGCCAATGGTGTAAGTAGCATGAATGGCATGAAAAACACTCTCCTGGGGGAGTGGCAAGCAGACTGGGAAGAGAGTAACACTGGTAGAAGAGCACTCCAGTTATTACCGAATATACAAGAAAGACTGGGAGTAAGGCATCTTCAACCTTCCCAGGGGCTTGTCCACTATATTACAGGACATGGCCCATATCAAGCGTCCCATTTCTGGAGGAACTAAGTGAGACTGACTAATACTATTGCGGAGAGAAGGCGACATCGGAGTACGTGACCTTATAAGGTATATTTAAATATGGCAATAGAACGGAGCTATTCATTTATATATAGGCAAACGCCATATACAGTATGCTGAGGGATGTGGACTGGTGGAGATACCTCGACAAGATAGCAAATAGGGTATCGAAGTCAGAAAGGGACAGACATGTTGACGAACAAAAAGAAAGAGACTAGGACAGTACAAAGACATGAGACAAAACGGATGGGAAGAAACGATGAAGAAGGAAGTGACGAGTGAAGGAGAAATAACATCAGACTCAGACGAGACATTACCAAACTGATGTAGCAAATAAATCCAGGAGTTGAGATCAAAAGAGAGGATGGACAAGATATTGGTGATTTCTGGACACATCTAATGCTCTAGCCGAGGAAAGGCGACCCAGGGATACCAGCGATGTTAATCGCTGATGAACCCAGAGTTCTCTGAAATACCGGCTAAAGGGCAAGAAAGACAAAGAGGAAAATAAAACAGGCACTGGAGATTGCTCTTAACTCAAATAGTCCTGCCCGCTTGGAAACAAGCGTGATGCTGGGTTGGAGCCATCGAGCACTCCAAGGATGTCGACTGGTCACGGGAAGAAGTGACCAGAGAAGAAAAGAAAATGTGACTCCCTACAAGGAAAAGTTACAGAACTGAAAATATAGAATACAGCACTAGATATAAGTTAGTTTAGGTAAATCTTGGTCCTAAATTAGGTCTAACAAAACGAATAACTGTATATGGCAAATGTAACGCCAATCAGTAAAGCAAGGACAAATTATTATTCACAGTTCAATAAAATAAAATTAGTGGTTTTGCTACATAGTAAACGGATCTACCAATTCTGACAGGGTGCTTCCTCTTGATGTCCTGGGGGCTCTGAAAGCATGGTCCCAGGTGGCAACTAGAAGATCAAAGGGGGGAGTACCGGGCAATTAAATTACCCGGGGTGGACCAACTGGCACAGGTTGAGACAAATTGATGATTTAGACAATAATAGGACAAGTAGTTTATAGTAGTTATAGGTTTAAATGTCAGATAGTTTAAATGTTAACATTTTGAAACTAACTATATAGAATGAAAATTATTGTAAAATAAGATGTCAGGAAAATGTACAAGGAAGTTGAAAATTAAAAAATCCCCAGCTGGGATTATCTGCCAGTGGTTTGTCTAGCAAGCATGTGGAGCACCATCTCCGATAGGACACCTCCCCAGGTGGCGGATTGGGGAACGCTCGCCACTACTGGAGAGTGCCCGGTGATTACTGGAAGGTGTGAGTACCGGGAGTTCCAGGGGTGGAGGGTATTGGGGAAATAAAATACCCGGGGCGGACTGACTGGAACCAACTACATTAAATAGGGGAATCAAATTAGGAAATAGTTTAAGTATTAGATATTAAGAGCCAATATCAGATTAGTTAAATAATGAAAAATGAATGTAATAATCAGATGGAGGAAACTTTAACAGTAGAATTTTAGGACTCGGGTTAAATATTAGAAACCGAGTTAATATAGTCATGGTTAAAAAAAATCCCCAGATGGTAGGATGATACGTGAGAATGATGATGGTGGAAAGCAGGAGGATCTACAGTTTAACGTGGGTTCCGAACCACGGTGGAATTCTAGCATTCCACATATTCACAAAGCGTAAAAGCATACACTTTGCCAGAGGGGAAGGAAGGGTTTAGTAATCAGATAAATCTGTGTCAGGACTGGGATTTGAAACCCGGACCCCTAACACAGAAGTCTAGCACCTTACCCCTAGACCGCCAGGTCCCCTGGTAGTTTAAATATTACAATAGTTATTTTTAGCTGTCTGCATCTCAATCTATTTGGACTATTTATTACAATTAATTTCATAAAAATCTTCTTAAATTAATAATGTAGCTTAAAAAACTTCCATGGGATAAGCTTGTTAGCTAAAATAAAAAAACAATAAAATTGGTTAAAAATTTGAATCAATGTTAAGTAAGGGAAAACTGTGAGAATAGAGCATAAGAACGGGGTGTTTAAAGAATCTGAGGAGGGGTACTATTAAAGGGCGGTAAAGAAGCAGGCTGCTTAACATGAAGAGCTACTAATTGGTGAGATGTTATAGTGAGAAAAGGATGCCCTCAGAACTTTTTTAGTACCCGTTTGGGCTATACGCTTATGTAGCAATTATGCTAATGGCCTTAGGGATTAGGAAGGCTATATTTAGAGGGAGTGTACCCGCATTTGAGTGGAGCTATAGTGGACAACCATCCTAAGTACACCCGACCAAAATTCTAACCTTGATCTCCCCGTCATCGGCAGTCTAGTCCACTAGGAGATTATCGCCTTAGACCATGCGGCCACCGAAGACGGTTTCTCAGATCTTAATAGTTACTATGGTTGGTCTCCACCTATCCGTATTGCACCGTATCGGCTCGGTATTGTATTATCTTGGTGCATACTTTGCCGTATCACATCAAATCGGCTCAGGCTCGGTATTGTATTATCTTGGTGCAAACTTTGCCGTATCGCATCAAATCGGCTCATTTATTTATTTTTGTTGTCTTTTCCTACTCTATACACGCGCATCGCAGCTATCACTTTTGACAGATGGTGTCAATTTTGACAGCTGTGTTATAAATATTATGATCCATTGCCAATGTTAGCTGTTATGGATTTATTTATAATTTCTCTTAATTATAAGGTTCTATTTATGGGATTTGCCCCCAAATCTTCCCGGCAGCGGCAAACCTAGAAAGACGATACATCTGCTCACTGGTGCAGGTGGGTAATAATCTCTTCGTGCTGGTTAGACATTTTTATTTGTGCTTTATTATATCTATATATATACATGTGTGTGCGTGTGATCGCGCGCTTATCTTTGGGTTTGTTTGGCCACAGTCATCATCGTTTTTCTTACCGAATTATTTCACCTGAAACGCAATAAAATTGAACCATTGAATCAAAATAAAACTTATTTGATGTAAAGCATTCCTAGCTCTTATTTTTCATTTTATTTTTTACTATAATTTTTTTATATGTGCTTTTGTATTGTATAGACAATATGTTTATTTTTCTATCCAAATTCAATTTCATGAGTATAACATTCTTCTTTTATATGAAACTGTTTTTTATTTTTTATTTTTGTGGAGTGGGTAAGGGATGAGGGGGGGGGGGCTGCATTTTCCTTACTTTAGGTCCCTCTCTCATCCACCTACCCTCACTTTCCCCTACTTTCTCATTTTTAGTTTTTATGGTTAGGCCCTATATATGTTTTGTGTTTTTTTTTCGTAGAGAAATGAGAAACAGAATATTGAAACAGCTAAAAGTAAACTTTCTCTTGAAAATGACTTGCGCACTCAGAACAGAAAATAATACAAAAAAAAGAGTGAAAAGTAAAGGAGAGAGAATGAATAAAAAAACTGCATAAAAAACCTTTTTCTCATCCCCCTACTCCTATATCCTCACCCTACCCCTCCCCATCTACACGAAATGTTGGAAAGAAAAACAAGGGGAAGGTAATACGGTGAATATGTGATGGGAGTTTGGAGAGTGGGTATAAAAAAAAAAGAGAAATAGTAAAGTAAAAAAATATAAAAAGAGTGATAAAGAAAGAAAGAAAGAGGGCAGATCGATACATCATTTGGGCTGTTACCATGGTAGCATATAACATCTCTCACCCCCACACACACCCTCCCCGCAGCCCTTGTTCCTTTCGTATGGGGGTGCCAGGCCCCCTCTTCCACCCCTATTTTTACCTACATGGGGAACGCAGGAGGGTAAAATTGGGGGAAGAGAGAATCAACATTTTATTTTTAACTCGCAAGGTCTTTACTTTTCTGTATATTGTTCTACCTGTACACTGTGTAATCTACTGATGTCTACCGCACTAAACCAGTCGTTTAATTGTCTTAGCGTTTATTCTTACACCTTCTTTAACACGTGATTTGTTTTGTTACACTCTTTAATTTAAATCATCCAAGCTATATTTTCTTAATGAGGGGATGTGACACGCGTGGGTGGTCACACAGTATAGGGCGTCAAAGTAGAAATATCTTCTACTTCGTATTTTGAAAATAATTGCAAAAATATCGGATAGTTCCATTGGCTTTTAAAAATTTTCCTTACCCCTTCTTGACTTTTCCTCGTCACACCCAATTCCCTGACTTATCCAAGTTTTCTAGGTATCAACCATGAAATATACTTTTTTACTGGACACAATCTTTAACTCGAAGATTAACTACAATATTTCGAGTCATATTTCTTATTTTCTTTTCTAATATTACTATATATAATATACTTGTAATACTCCCGCGTGTAAAAAAATGCAGAAAGCTACATTCGTTTTATTTAGATTTAAGTTAGTTAGAATATGATATAGTATTTAGGAGCTTCACTCAAATGTAACACTAGAAATAAAGGGAATATAATAACATTATTATGTAAGAATACATTTAAGAATGGAATAGAACAACAATGTATTATATAATTATTTTATATTGTTATTCTATTCCATTTATTTCTAGTGTTACATAATATTCTAACTAACTTAAATCCAACTAAAACTAATACAGTTTTCTGCAGCTACACGCGGGAATATCAGAGGTTTTCTACTACGGGTTACTTTTATTGATGGTATTATACTGAACTGGTTGACTGTTAGGCAGCTAGACTTGAGGCCAATTGATGACCTGGCTATCCCCAGATGCTGACCTGGCAGCCAGACTTGAGGCCAATTGATTGACCTGGCTATCCGCAGATGCTGACCTGGCAGCCAGACTTGAGGCCAATTGATGACCTGGCTATCCGCAGATGCTGACCTGGCAGCTAGACTTGAGGCCAATTGATGACCTGGCTATGCGCAGATGCCAACCTCGGATTACACTTGTTGCAAAGTGTTCCTAGGACATGGAGCCTCTTAGTCGATCCATGCTTTTTTTCAACGTTGGTATGGTTTTTACCTGCCGGAATATCAGGGCGCACAAACAGCGCCTCATAGCTGTTGGTTACCTCAACTGTGCAAGTGAAAGTGACCAACGTGTCATAGAAGACAATGATTATATGCAGTTTGGCTTTGACAATGCAGATGTCAACACAAGGACACTTAGTAGAAAAATTGACAGTCCATATCCTTGGTGACATGGAGTGTATAGTCCCAGCCTTAACCAAAAGGTGAAGAAAATAAACCCAAAAAGGAACTATATACCAATCGTGCATTACAAGAAATCAACTACATCTGCAACGAAAGAAATGAAGGTAAAATGTATATGAACGCAGAAATGTTAAATAAAGTAATCCAATTCAAACTATCTTGGTTAAGTGGGTTCCTGTTCTAAGACGACCGAATAGAATTTGAGAGTTGATACATGCAAACAACTCATAGAAGACAGTAGTATATAAAATGTCATAGGTATTGCCAGTCCCTTCTTTAGATTTAGAGGCAAATAACATGGGTGCAATGATTAAACGTTAATATAAGATGCTTTAGAGAGCAAATAACAAATCTATTGTTACTTTAAACAAGACACTTTTAAAAAAAATTAGTGAAATCATGATGTCATCAGAATTTGGCAGCCCTCTTTCAACAATAAATGTACGACTGGGTGTTTATCACTTACTGATGACTTTCTTAGTTTCAATAGGAAACATCTTGAAAGGAAATGGATTAGAAGCGTTATTGTTAATTGTATATGACTGATAAAAACACAGTTCCCAATTGTTGACCTGTGTAGTGGGACATTGCACGCTCATATGAGATGTACGAAGTGTTCACCATTGCATTCATAACACAGTTAAGCCCTCCTATACCACGACTGTCGTGTTTATTGGAAAATGCGCGGCATTTCCCGGATAATATTTCCAACAGCATCATTTGCGTTCCACAGATGTTCTCTTGTGTTGTACTGTTGAGAGTCCATAATTCCCTTCATGTAGCCCCATAGCCAAAAGTCACAAGGTGTGAGAGCTAGAGATTGCCCCGCCCATGCAACAGGCCCATAGCGTCCAAACCATCGCCTGGGCTAGTATTCGTCCAAATGACGTCTCACTGCACGGTCGTAATGTGCAGGCAGACGCTCTATTGTGAAGCAGCCACATGTTAATCCGCGTTGCCAGCAAAACGTCCTCCAGTAGTTGGGGAGAGTGGTCTGTATAAAGCCTAAGTAGTTTTCACCTCAGAGTTATGCAGGCCTTTCATATGGTACGAGTAGAATATCACACACCACTCCCACCCAAACGTTGATGGAGAATTGATATTGCGAATGGACCTCCAAGATGGCATTTGGATTTGTTTCGGCTAAAATGTGTTATTTGCGAAGATTGACACTGCAACTTCTGGTAGATGTTGCTTCATCCATTACGAGTGCCCTGCTGATAAAATGTAGATATGTAAGGTGGTGTTGAAGCATCAACACAAAGAATGTCCTATGATATTCGAAATTAAGAGCTGGATTAAAATACTGTACAGATTGCAAATGGAAGTAGCACAGTAATTGGTCATTTACTGTTCTCCACACGGACTTCTGTGATAGATGATGTGTGGCTATTCGCCGTGTACTTGAATCTGGTTAGCGGTTCACAGAGTGCAGAATTACCTCTTCCACTTCAATGGTCCTGCGATGTCGCGGCCTACCATTGTTGGCCATCACAGGTGAAAAGTGACTGATGACGATTCAATACCACAAAATGTCCTTGGATTTGGGTGTCGTCAGACGGGAAAACGTGCAGCATGTTTACTAGTTGTGGCAGCAGAATTCTGTGATTCCTCACCAGAAATCAGAATCGTATCTGTCAGTTTATTGTTTGTGTATTGGTTCCCCATCTGACTAGCCACTTTCAATCACGGCAAGTAACTGAGTGTGCCTTCCATGTCTCCAGCAAGCCGAATGACTCATGTGCAATGCTATCCAGCAATGTTGCCATACCTCGGTAACAAAGAGGTCCCGGCAATATTTTGCTATGAGACTTTTTTTCAGTGTAGATTCCACTGCGCCCATTTATTGTATACAACTACGAATCACCTTGTATACCTTTAGCCATACTTAAGGTGAAGGTGCACTGTTTTCCCTAACTGTATAGGAGAAATAAATGACCTAAGACGGCAGACATCATTGTTTAAGGTAGCTGATTTATTTTGTTTTTAGGATTAGTTGATTTCCCTTATATAACAGTAGGCATAAAAATATCTAGGGATTCAGGCCCATTATCTGAACCAGTGTTTTCCATATAATCTGCTGACGGGTACGTTTACATGTCATATATTTTCCAACGATGTCCTGTCGGATTATTTCAGCAGCTTTTTCCACCATTCTTAGTCCTATAATTTTCAGCTGTTTTTCTTCCTCTCTGTATACCACCGGTCATAAAGTAAATTTCTGGTGGTTCCCAATAATCAGAATAAATTCTGCCACGATCCACCTTTGGTTCTGTGAAAAGCAATTGATTTTGGAAATGACTTTCAAGTCTATTCTTTAAAATGTAGCCTGCGATCTAAATTCCCTCTTATTTCTCAATACCAGTCATTATTTCTTTCAGTTCCAGCAAGAAATACTGACATTCCTCTCCATTTTCGATATGGTCAAACAAAAGAGTTAAAATATTTTATTTATTAGCCTTGGCCTGCCTACTTTTCCTTTTGGCACATTCCTGAAGCTGGCGTAGCAATCATGATGATATGTTGCTTATGTGGCTGTAAAGTCTATATGTTCCACCCTATTCTTGATAATTTCACTCAATTCATCTTTGTAATCACATATTTTCAAAAGTTCATATTTTATTTCAAACGTTTTGGAAGTTTGGCTTCAGGAACTGAAACTCCAACACCACCAAAACACAGCTTATTATGTTGTCAAATTTAGAAAAAATATCTTCATGAGTGGGGTAGTTGTACCAGATTCATCGTTTTATTTCTTATTGAGTTTTTTTTAGCTCTGATGGTGCTTGGTTTAGTATAATAATTCCTAAAAGTCTCGTAAGCTTTTATCTCTTGCAATATTTTGCCAAAATCAATTTTTTTACTATACTACTTGTTAAGCACTTTTTTATAACCTCAGTGCGTTTTTTTCTTAATTGTCATCGCAAAATACACACCTCTCTTCGTTTATTTTACCACGCCTTCACATTACAGTCATTGGTAGGAATTCTTTCCTATTTAAAATGTTAAAACAACCACATACACTCCTTTGAGTTATCTTAGCTCGGACACACCAGGCTATAAACATACCTAAGCCACAATGATGACGTGTGTGTACATGACGTCATTCATATGGGACAAATGTTTTGTATCTATTTGGTGCCTTTAATGTTGGCCAAATCACAAATATGACAGTAACAAAAATGGTAGATAATTAGAAGTTTAGCAATGTTTATTTGAATTTTATTTTGTATAATTGATGTTATTCAAAATAATGGGGGATATAAACGAGCTTTGGCTGCCATTTTTCAAAGTGGTGGCTTAATCCCAACAATTTTTTAAATTTACAGAATTGCAATCAGAAAGCTAGATAGAGATAATACAATACAAATTCTCTTGCTTGTATGAAATATTTTTGAAAAATCTAATTTTTTTAACGTGACTGTCTTATTAGAATAATAATGAAAATCTCGGACTTGCTCTACTGTGGTCCACATTATTATGTCTGGTAGCAAATAAATGTTGGAAAATAAATCATCAGATCTGGTGATTATTTAATAATATAACTACCACTCTTGTAAATATTATTCAGCTTCTACGATAAATAACATGGTATAAAATTAAAGATTGTAAAACTACACAAATAATATCCAAACAATGCCAAGAATAATCTAAAAAAATCAAATTTAGTTTAAACAAAACTTTAAATAAACTTTATAAAAAAAAGCAAATTCGTTTCCATTTCTTTGATATTTATTTTTCAGTGCCATATTACATTTTTCCATTACCATAAATATGAGAACTTAAAAAAAGTAATGGTCAAAATCCTGTCAAAGTGCAATAGGGTCAGTACCTTTTAATACATAGTCAATTAAAAGTATAGTCAATAACTAATAATACTCTGGATAATCGCAGGGTGAAAATCAGAAAAATAACCCCATTTGAAGTTGTTATTACATCACTAGGGTTAATTAAATAAAAACTAGCTCGTTAGTATATTTTTTTCATGGGTGAACTAGTCTCTCACATGTATTGTAATGATAATATACGTGAAATACACATACATTTATCATCGAACATTTTTATTTATTTCATTTTATATAATTTATAATAGCATTCTATATTTTTCCTGCAGGTGTATAGCTACGACTATATGAATCAATTTATATGCTCTTGGGCGCTGCTATACCCATTTTAAATAATGACTCATTTATTTTTAATAAAATGAAAGTCATGAGATCCGATCGGTTAGCAAATCGATATTTATGTCTATCGATGAGATATTCTCCCCTTTTTAATTGAACAAAAAATATATTATCTACGGAATTGTAGGTCTTCATTTATTTGAACATAGAACGGTCCATTGTGTGAGTCTTTTGTTTTTACAGTCACAGTGAGAATACCATGCGTCATTATTAAAAAAAATATTTAAAAAAAAATAACAAAAAGTCAAAGTGTCTATTGAACTGTATTTTAATTAGACGCCCAAATATATTTCGCTATTTATCTCCCTTTATTCTAGTAAAACCACATAGCTTCTTTTTTCTTTTTTTAAAAATCCATTTTTATTCAAACATTAAATATTTGTTGCATAAAATACATTTTGCAATTAATATCAATTTGGAGTGCTGTAGTGTAAAACCAAAGTTTTAGTTCGCTAACCGAATGGGCGTAAGAACATTTTGAATTATTATTTAATATTAAACAGTTGACTTTGAATCAAAAATGGTGGATAAAATGATGGAGAGTAAAATATATTATTGTATGAAATTATTCAATCAAACTTATACACATGAACGGAATCGCTCTGTGATACAATTCTCAATAAGATTAGTTTGTATGGACATTAAAAAAGAGATATTAATATCATCTACTTATGATTTTAAAAGGGTAATTATTATGAACTCTTATTTTAGTTAGGCGGGACATTGCGTTTTTTAGGTTGCTATTTTTGTTACTTATCTTACTACCTGTCCGGGAAAAACGAGTGGTCTCAAACTAAAATCATCCGAAACTCTGAGTGTGTTACGGGCCCCAGTCCATACACACATGTTTGCTTGAATATATGTGATCTATATTTGTTTTTGCAGCGCATCTTACTGCCCGTCTGGATTACGCACATTTCAATCACGCTAGTTGGTAAGGAACGAGGAAAAGTAGTAGCCTGAAAATTGGCACTTTAATTGAAAAGTAAATACTCACTAGTTAAATAAAAGTAAACTACATACTATACTTTTTCACTTTTTGAAGATAATGTCTCTCAGTTAAGCTCCACCGGGGACGTAAGGCAAACCTCAACACATCCATCACTTTCATCAGCATAGATCGTCTAATTGTTTCCACACCCCCCCTGTATAAACACAAATGGCCTAAGGGAATGTGGGAAACCATATAGGAAAAACATTCTTTATACATTCCTCAGGGATTATAACCCTGACCTCCCTGACACCAGCAAAAAATACAATAAGAATCCGACGTCTAATCCACTTGCCCACCGATGTAGGTCTACAATAGATATTTGAGGCTATGTATTTAAAATCATTAATACATGTCTAAAATTACTAAACCCTTTATTTTTCTCAGCTGGTTTATGTGGGTTAGCGAAATACTCAAAGCAATATCTATTAATTCATGCAAATAAAAATTCTCATAGCTCAAGTATTTAAAGTGATAAAAGTACACACAATTTGAAATGGTTCTATATGTTTTTTGTTATTCCTAATTATGTACACATCAACATTAAACTGTTATATTTTGTGTGTGTATGACAGCATGCCGGATAGAAATGTGAAATTATTGCATATAAGCGGTCCGGTAAAAATATGTCTCGCGGGTTGGGTGCAGCCCACGGGTCGTGATTTTGCGGACCTTGAATTACACTAATGGGATCAGGATGAGAAATCACGATTAATACACTTTGAGTCAGAGTCAAATATTAAGCTACTAAATAATACAATAAATAATGTCCTAAGAAATTAGGATAAAATAATGTCAATAAATTATGTTTTCGTGGATAAGGCACCTCCTGATATTTTTTATTATTTTCTTTATGAAATAAATATATATTAACCTTAAGGACGTTGCCTGTATGTGACGTAGTTGCAGGTCAAGATAGTGTTTCCCCTGTTAGTGAATTTACGTTCTATTCAGCGAGGTTTAGAGACTTAACCTTGAAACAAAAACCATAAATTCTCAAACAATTCTAAAATAGTCCTACAGCGTCACAAAGTTATTATTTATTTATCTATTGGTAGTTTTTTAAATGTATATTTTTCATAAATCCTCTACAACTTAGGCTTGGTCACAAAAAGGTCTTGCAGGAGTCTTCCTGCCAGGATGTATATTAAAAAGTCCGTGGTATCATACGCCTATCTAGAATAGGAAACGAGAAAAAGGTAATTTTAAAAAAGCTAGTCAATGTTTACAAGGCGTAAATAGTATAACGAGTGTGTAAACTTGTCAGAGGAAGTGGGGAAGTATTATCAGTAGATAAGGAAGAAGCCTCTTAGGGTGAACTGCTCGTTTTCTTCCCTCTCTTTATATTTCGTACATTGGTGTCAAAGTGTGAAAGTGCTTAGACTAATTCGGTGCGTTCAGTTAAGCTGCAACCCGCTTTGCAATTAGCTTCGAAATATCTCAGTAGGCAACGTCGTTGAATTAAGTTTCGGTGATAAACGGCTCGGATTTTGATGAAATGCCATATTTTAATTTCATTTTTTACAGTCAATGTTCATGTGTACATCAACCATGTTGATGATAATCTGGCTGTAAAAATGTATATTTTATTGGTAATTATTTAGTCAGTCATTTTGTATTTTTAAGTCATAATCATGCTTTGAATAATATCGATGTTTTGTATATTCACCAATTCTTAGTTATAAGATTATTTTTATCAAACAGTAGTTGGGCTAACAAGAGAGTGTTAGGCTTCAAATGAAACTTGAACATTCTTTAATTAGTGTAATCTTTAATTTAGGTAAATCCCCATTCCTGATAAAAATCTGCAGTGAAACTGGAAATAAATCTATCACTTCTAACTCAGGAACTTGTAAATGTTTATGTTTAGCAAAATGCAAGAGTTTATTTGTTGACGGTTTTTCATTGCACTCGGCTCTAATTTCAGTTTCAATTTGTCAAGAGATTATTTGATATATTCATGTGCATTCTTTCCAAGTTTCAATAAAATATTTTAGGTATATTTTTGTAAATTTAAAGTCAATTTTAACAGTTTGAATGAATGATATTGATACATTTTTTATAAACTTTAGGTAGTAAAAATCTGGGCCCTGCTGATAAAAATGTGCTTAATGTTTATAAGATGTGTTTTCGACCGTCTCTGTGGTCCAGGTCTTGGCTACAGATCCAGAGGTCCCGGGTTCAATCCCCGGTGCTTCCATATTTTTCTTTGACGCAGTGGGTCTGGTACGGGGTCTACTCAGCCTCGTGAGGACAAATGAGGAGCTACTTGAATGAAACAGTAGCAGCTCCGGTTTAGAAAACTGAGATAATGGTGGGAGGGTTAATTGTGCTAACCACATGCCACCTTGTATCACCAGATGTTGTCACTATCTTCGTCAACATGCAGCGGTCACTCGGTCAGTATAGCTCACTTGTGGGCTACAGCCCTGGAGTTTAAAATGTGTGTTCTCAAAGCACTTGGGCACATTTTTTCAACAAAATTCGATTTAAAAAAATAAACACGCACTATTTAAAATCACAGAGCCATTAAAACCTCCCTCTGGTTAACCCACTATTTATTTTTCAGCATTTATAGAGCTCCGTGTAATTTAGCGCAATGGTCAGCCAAACCAACCTCTTTAACGAGCATTAAACTTAGATATAATTTGTTGTGGGTTTTTTGTCATCCAGTTTTACTAAGGCAATCCAATAACTATTCATAATTTTTTTGGCTTTTAGTTAAAGGAGTTATATCTATATTATTACAGATGTTCATCGATGAGAGCGTATTTAACTTCAATTTCCTTGCAAATGAAGACAGGTCCAAAATAAGAACCCTTTAAAAATGGAGACTTTCACTTAAAGAACGGTAGGACCAGTTACTGATATTATTTTACTGGTCTTATACAACGACTGAGATAAAAAAGAATACTTTGTTGACATATATAACACTTTAAATCAATTTTTTTAATTTAAAAGTGATAATTTAATAATCTCTATTTTTACCTTATCTCGACACATTGGAGAGAAAGTATTGTGATCGTCAATGTTAACGTTTCATGACCCCCCGAAACAAAAAAATAGTGGCATTCGCAATACATTCTGTCTGTACCTCAGGGTAAAGCCGAAACTATTTTACCAATTGGGCTAAAATTTGGTATCTGAGGCTTTCATAAGTCCCCCCTCCCCGAGGGTTTTTTGGAATACTAACCCTAAATTGAAGGGTAGTTTGCTGAAGGGCAAAAAGAGATAATATCTATTTTCTAGAGGTAAAACTCTAACGAATTTGATTAAAGTTTATATCTAGAAACTGTTTATCATTAAGATGGAAATCCTCATTTTCTCATGAAAATGAATTTGAGGGTACTTTACATAAGGAAAATTTTATCAATTTTATCATTTCTCCGCAAATATTTGAGATACAAAATAGTTTATTACTGTAAAGTTGTAGTACTATTAAAGATAAAAATCTGTTATTTGAAATATAGTTTTATATTATTATTATTATTATTATTATTATTATTATTATTATTATTATTATTAGCACCGCGTCTTACTACCCATTCGGGTTATACGCACTTACGCTAATGTGTGATGGTAGGGTGATTGTGAGATGAAATGGAGGACCTACAGTTTAACGTGGGATCCGAACCACGGTGGAGGCCTGGCATTCCTCACATTCACAAGTTGTGATTAATACACGTCTTTTCAGAGGTGAAGGAAGGGTTTGGCAATCAGATAAATCTGTGCCATGACCGAGGATTGAACTCCGGACCCCCAGCACGGAAGTCTGACACCTTACCCCTAGACCGCCAGGTCACCTTATATAGTTTTATAAAACCAACCATTTTTGAGCTCCAAACAAATATACATAATTTTTAATTTAGGTCTTCAGTGGATAAATATGTTTATCTTTTCTAAATTTTTATGTAACAATATTCCTAGTTCCTAATGCTCTAGAGTAAGTAAAAGTGCGTTATTTCAATTATGACCTTTTGTGTAGAATTTCTACAACAATGTATAGACATATTATTTCGTTTCACAAATCTTACGAGTTTTAGTAAATGTATATTTTACGATAAAAGTTGGAGGAAATCAGTGCGGTGCACCGTACTATTTATTATATAATGAATTATAGCTTGGAAGATAATTTTCAATAATATGATTCCAGTAAACTACCATTAAGTAAGTATTCCAAAGAATAAAACATCATATTATTAAATTTTAGTTAACACTCATCATATAAGAATTTTAAATAAACCTCTTCAAATATTTTAAAAAAAATATTTTTTTAGAGATAAATTTTTTTAATACACTTCCAAACTATTTTTAATTTGTAGAAATAAAACAAAATATTTATCTAACATGAGAAACAGTTCACAGAAATTAATTTTTAACTAAATTTTCAAAGTCATTTTCAAAATATTTTAAATTTTCTAAAATGTATAGTAAGTTAACTACTTTAAAAAATGTTTTACTTAAGGAAAAACATACAATATTATTTAACATGTAAAATATACCAGATATATTAATTTTGAAAAAAACTTTGAAAATAGTTCGATTTTTTTCTCAAAAAAGTCTTAGTAAGCTACAATAAAATATATTTTGTTAGTAAAACAAAATATATAAAACTATTTATATTGTAAAAAAACTTACCAGATAACTATTTTAAACTAAATCGCAAGAGCCATTTGAAAAATATTCCAAAGTTGGTTTAATAAGATCGCCAATCTTCATTTTTAAAATAAATTAACTCTTCAAAATCTCCTCATATGTAAACAAACCTTGAACTAATTTCTACCGAAGAACCAAATAACTTAAAAATGTTTTATTTAAGAGGACAAAAACCTTTTATATATAGATTTTAAAGAAAATCGTGTAGCCATTTTCGAAATATGAGGAATTCCATAAAACCACTCATCAGTAAACAACCCAAATAAAAATAAATGGCAATACATAATCTAACAATATTTCTCATATTGTGTACTAGCTCTATGTAGGGCTAGGTGGTGGATAAGTGTGGCAATGGACTTTCTATTTCCTAGTGGCCAGTGGCGTGTCATGGAATGTTGCCAGGGTAAGCCGAGTTAGTTTAAACTGTACCTGTGAATTGTTCTCATAGCTCAGTATAACACTCATTGGTAGGGTATCGACGAACATACCTTCCCATGTAAGATTGGTCAAATTGAGATTGAGTGGGTCACATTCACAGTTTTAAAAAGCTCTGCCTACCCTGTCAACATTCCATGACACGCCACTGCTAATACTATAGAGTGAGAGTAAGTAAGTAGCATTGTAATTTAAGAAAACTCCATGGCGTGAACCAGTAAGCGAGTTACACCAATCGAGCGGCCGCAGCCGTTAACGGTGATGGTGCCAACATTTGCAGGTACTGGGTGTCATGTGGTCAGCACAACGCAACCTTCTGCCGTTAACCTAAGTTTTTTTTAGACCAGAGATGCTACTTTTTTATGCAAATGGCTTCTGATTTGTTCTCAAGAAGATGAGTTTGATCCTATTCTAGACCCAATGCTCCACAAAAAAATTCTGGAAGCAACTGGGATCGAACACGGGACCTCTGGATCTGTAGCTATTAGTTGTGAACACAGAGGCGGTCTAGCAATGAAACAAAAAGAAATAATAACTATTCAAGGAAACTAATACTTCCATGTAACGAAAGGTATTATTCTATTTCCTAGCAATATATGCCTGCCATTATGATTTTCTGAGTGTGATAGAAGAGATACAGTGGATATTTATTTATGTATATAATTACTACCCATTCGGTCTATACGCTTAAGTATTATTTATGCTAATTGATTAGGAATTGAGAATGTTGAATTTAGAAGTGAACACACATTTGCATGGAGGGAGAGTGGAAAACAATTTATGTAAAACCACTCTCAGTTCACCCGACCGAGATATTAGAACCTTGATCTCCCCGTCCTTGACAGTCTAGCTTAACACGAACTCGCGCGTTAGCCAACTACGCCACCGAGGCGGGTTCCATTGGAGAGATGTTACGCGAGAATTAAAACGAAATAATTATTGCGATTATGTAAGGTACACACAAGTGCTATATTAAAGATTTAGATCACGTTATTATCTTAAATAATACACAAATAATATTATAAGAGTAATCACATAAAGTGATTGTCGTCATTGACTTGTATTATTTATATTAGCTCTATTAATTTATAATATTTATAAAGATTAAAAGCTTACCCTCTTAACATTGGTTGTTGATAACCACTGGATGTGCTTCAGGGAGTTATACAAGTGAATCTAGTGCTGCTAAGATCTTTAATATATTTTGAATTAATTGTGAATGAACCATTAGAGAAAATTAAATGACAATTGCAAAAGAAAATGGAGGTCTCCGATGCTAAAACTTTGAAATATAAATGATTTGCCTATGAAATTCTCAATAGCTAGTAAATACTTATAATAAAGAGATTATTTAAATATTTTTAATAGTAATTTTAGGTATATGACTCAAATATGGATATGAAACTTAAAAAAGTGTCCAGATAGAGATAATATTACAGAAAGTCTGTCCTTACTTTAACATTATAGGTATAAATAATAACGTAAGATGCTTATAAACCGAACGGGTAGTAAGACGCGGTGTTAATAATAATAATATTAATAACGTAAGCTTTTCCGAATATACCTAAAGGAATACATGGTGAAGTATTGTATAGTTAAATCAAAAGTATATGATTTTTATCCATGTCGATTAAAGTAGTATTATAACAAATGTAATGGTTTTTAAAATATGTCTTCCATACAAGGATGGAAATGTCCATTACGGGCATGAAACAAGGCGTGGAGATGGCAACAGAAGTCTTATCAGGCTCAATTAGAAAAACCTTTATCTTCAAAATTTGGAAAAAATGCATGTGAAAGACGATTTGGACAAAGTAAACTCATATGATAAATATTTCTAAAAATGGGTGGGAAAAATTTATTTAGCAATGGTAACATTATCTTTAGAATAAAACCAAACAAAAACGCACAAAATCTCCCTAAATATTCCAAGAAAAGGAGAATTGATAGAGAAATTTTGCCAAGTATGAGTATCAGGAACTGATACCCAAAGAAGAATATTTGGATTGGGGGTTTGAAAAAAATGAAAGGTAAATGAAGGTTCCCCTCATCGTTATTACAAATTACATGTTACGCCCAAGAAAACCACAATATTTAAAATATATACAGTTCATAGGAATTTAGATTTTGAAGAGATTTGGTCACACGTGAGGCATTCAAAATCAGCCCTCAACAAAATTTTAGAAAAATTAAGAGTGAATTAAATTATAAATGATCGTGGGAAATTTTTGTATTCTAGAATTGAAACTAATAATATCCAAAATTTTGAAGAGTTTATGCCCAAAGAAGAAATTATGGAGTGGTGGATGGATTCAAGCTGTGTAGGTGAGATGACAGAACATTCATTACTGGATAGAAGAGAAGCCAGAAACTACTTGGAATTAAAGAATATATAAAGTGGTTTATTTGTTTCTTAGATTCTTAAATTTCGCAAATAAATAATCAATTTATCATAAGATTCAAAATAATTTTTCTATTTAATGTTTATAAACTCAATTTTATAAGTGAAAAACAACTAAAATATTGTTTTATTTTTATTTAACTAAATTTCCAAATAAAATTACATTAAACTTAAAATATTTAGATTGAATTGCTATCTTAAATAACTGACCCTTTTAAAAATATAGTGAAAACAATTGGATATATTGAAATAACAAATAAGGCCCCCTTATGAAATTCCTGTGTGATTATTAGACCCTTTTAATGTCATAATTTGTATTTGTGATTTTTTTATTTTAATCTTCTGTGAGCTTAATCACTAATTTATTTACTGATTTGTGATTGTAATTTTTTAAATAATTTGTGAATTTTATCTTCTTACACACTTGTAATCTTAACATCTTTACTAATCTTTGATTGTATTAATTTAACCAATTTGTGAAATTAATCTCTTTACACAATATACGTGATATTAGTTCAATTATTGTGATTGTAATAATCATATTTAATTGTACATTTAAATAGTTTTCCATGTGTGATATTATTTACTTTACTCAAGTATTTGCGACCATAATGATTCTACTTGTTTGTGAGTTTAATCCTTTTAGTTAATTATGAGCTTATACAATTTACTTATTTGAGATATTTATCGCCAAGTCATATTTGTATTTTTATCATCTATTTATTTGTGATAGTAAAATATTCGATCTACAAAAAAAATCCCTATTAATAATATAATAAAGTGTTGATTTCTTTAAAACCCTTAATGATTTTTTTAATATGAATTTTATGTATAATATTTTTCTTTCGGCAAAATATGAAATCTATTTAAAAATTTGTAAATATTTAATTCGCTTATAAGTTTTGATAAATTATATAATTTACTTTAAATAAACTTTAAAATAGAGCCTATTAAATTAAAATAGCTTTGAAAATATTAAATGTATTAGTCAATTTTTTTCAAAACCGAATAAAATTATTTTAAAATGAACGATTGAAACTGTTATTAATTTGAATGTGACAAATCACTAAGCATATTTCAAAAGTTAGTATTTCCAGCACTAATATGATGGATAATATGTTCAGTATTTGTAAAGAAGTGAAAGTATGAGGGACGGTTCCTATCCAGTAGTATACAGTTCGTTTATTAAATTAAATAAGTTTTGTGCATTATTTTATGTAAAATATACAGGAAGATCTAACTGCCTTAACTCTAAAAGAGTTAATTCCTTAATTTAAATATCTGTAAACTCCAGTCCCGGCTTTAGGAATATTTGAAATCAATTATGATGACAGTCTTACAGATTGATGCAATAACGTTTAGAATTATATTTTACCAATAACCTATATGGGAATACTACTTTGTGTCAATAGAACTCACCTATTATTGATCATTATGTTTGTAAAAAAACTCTGTGGGATTGAAAAAGTTGGGTGTAACGTTCTTGTTTTCTTATTGCCGATGAACTTACGAGCCGATCTCCCTACTCGAATAGCGCACAATTTAAATAGTTATCACACTTTGAACCAGGCTTAACATCATTAGGCAGTAACCTTGATGTCTTCATTAAAAACAATAATTAATATAACACGATTTTAACAAAAGTTTAAATAATTGGTATGGTGCACCACACTGATATTCTCTATTATTTTAAAATAAGAGACATTTGCTAAAAACTTGTAAGATTTGTGAAACTAAATAATAAACATTTTTGCCTATATTCTCTACCAAAGAGAATATAAAATAGTATACATTGTTACAGAAACATTGAGAAAAGAGGAAACTCTCTGCCCACCAAAGAGCATAACAATTTCATATTCCAAAGCGCTCCATAAATAAAGATACAACACAATCGCTCAAACTTTATCATATTGTGTATTATAAGTCCCCAAAACTTTCCAAAAATAGGTTTTCAGTAAGCTACCCTTAAATAAGTTTTACTCATAAAAAAACATCATCTTGTTAGTCACAATTATAATTGTATGCATAAATAATAAGCCAGATTGTTCAAATATATTTATCAAAATTCAAATTTTCAAAAATATATTGTTGATAAACTACCCAAAAACTATTTGTTATTTCTAAAAATAAAAAGTTTTATTATATATCATGAAAAACTATTAACATTTTTAGTTAAATCTTCAAGGTCAGTTCCCTAAACATTCAAATTTTCTATAGTTTGTTGTAAATAAACTAACCTTATATTAATTTATTTTATATAAATAGAAATATATTATTAATGATGTGTAATATAGTCTCCCGATACCAATTTGGACCAAATCACTAAATCTATTTTTTTAAATATTTAAATTTAAAAAACAGTCATTAATAAACCAAATTTCCTCCCCAAAACAAGTACAAAACTTTATTTGTCATGTTCATGTCAATCACTCTCCAAATATACATTTTAGTCAAAATCGTTACAGCCATTTTCAAAATAATTCAAATTTTCAAAATCACTCCTCAGTAAAAGACCCTTTATCGAATCTTTACCCAAAATAAAGTATACAGTGTTATTTTTAATGTAAAACACTAGAAATATATATTCTATTATTTAGTGTTATTTTTCATGCAAAACAACTCATAGAGACGCATTTAAAACAGAATCGTTAAAGCCATTTTCGAAAACTTTGGATTTAAAAAAAATTACTCATCAGCAAGAGCGTAGAATGTTTTTTTCTAGGGGAGGACCCCACCCCTGACCTTTTATTAAAACTTTTCATAGTTGGCAAATAATGTTTTGAGTAAGTAGGTATGTTGTGGGTGAGGGAAGGGTATTAAATATAACTACATAAGCTACTAACTCCACTTCTAATAGTTGTTCTGCTCTTTTCTTAGGGTGATTCCTCAAGTAGAATCGTACAGGTGATACAAAAATGTTTACCTTATTTTCTCGGACCCCACTCACTCGGCTCATTCCAAGAAAGGCGTTCAACAAATTCCAGGGGAGTCCAGATAATCACAGGGGGTCCAGTTAATCACAGGGGGTCCAGTTAATCACAGGATGTCCAGTACCCCCTGACCCCTACCTTTCTATGCCCTTATTCGTCAGAAAAGTACCCTTAATTGAAGGGCAGGGGTAAAAAAAACCGTAGTATAAACCTATAAAACCTAAATAAAAAGTTTGAAAAAAATCCATTAAACCGTTTTGGATCCATGGCCAGTGACAGACAGATAGACAGACAGACTGACCAACATGGGGAGAGACAGAATTGTAAATTCCACTTTCTTAGGTTCCTGCAGCATAAACTGTGATTATTTGTCGTAATCTCAAAAATGATTTTTTCACGATCACAATATTCTCTCTTGATATGAGGAAGTAGAAATGTTCCAAGGTATAGCCGTAAATATCATGTGTGAACAAAATATATCAAACCGTTTCAGATCTTTGAGTAGGGACAGTCAGACAGACAGACATGGGGATGAATAGAATTATAAACTCCTCTTTTTTCAGTTTATGATCACATAAAACTTAAATAGACATAATAATCTCTAGGTTGAAAAATACACAATTACAATAGTTTCTCTTCAGATGAGGGAGTGAAATTCTAGTTATTTTTTACAGCTTCACATTATAATGTTCTATCAAGATAGATATAATTTAGCCTGCAAAATATAGAAAAGTAAAAGGATTTCAAAACCTTTACTCCATATAAACCAAAGGTTGATTTATGTGAATGTAGAAACAAAAACAGTTCTCAAGATAGTTTTGTTTCAATTTAAGTTTTCACAAATAGCCATAGGAATGAATGGATAGTAATAAAAATGTATATTTAAAAGGCCTATGTTATTTTATAGTCAAAATACTTTATTATGATCACTTTTACTAACTGCGCTTTTAATTTCTCTCGACATCTCGGATAGAAAGAAAAGTGATCGTAAAAAAAATCTAGCTCGATATTTTGCTAAAATTTCAACGATTCATAACCCCTTGAAACAAACAAAAAAATGTTTACACAATGCCGTTGTCTGTCTGTCCGTCTGTATCTCGGGCTGGAGCTGAAACTATTTTACCGATTTGGCTAAAACTTGGTATCTAGGGTTTTCAGAAGTTTGCCCACAAGGGTTTTCGGAATAAGATATTTAACAATAAATTTAAGGGCAAAGAGAGAAACCAATTGATTTTTTCCAAATTCCCCATAACGGTTTTGATTAAATTTTATATCTAGACACTGTTTAGCGTTAAAAACTAGCTGATAATTCTCATTTTCTCGTTAAAATGTCTTTGAGTATAATTTACATAAGAAAAATTTTACAATTTTTTTTATTTCTCCGCAACTATTTGAGGCACAAAATAACTTATCATAAGTAAAGTTGTAGTACTATTAAATAAAAAATCTTGTATTTGAATTAAGTTTTTATAACACCAATGATATCCGAGCTATAATTAAATATACATACTTTTTAATTCAGGTCTTTGAAAATGAATTTGATTCTTATGCACTTTGGCAGACAAAAATATTAATTTTATCTTTCCTCACTTTTTCTTATTACAGTGTTTCTAGTTCCTGATGATAGATTAAGTAAGAAACAGTGTAGCTTATATTATTATTTCATTTATGATCTTTGCTGTGATGTTTCTACAACAATGTAGACCTATTCATTATTTTCACAAAGCTTACAAGTTTTTAATAAATGTAAATTTTAAGATTAAAGCGGGAGAAAGTCTGTAAGGTACACCGTGCCATTTATTTATCACATATTTCTTAATAAACTGTTGGTACTTTAAATAATTGTTATATCTCGGGAAGATCTTATAAAAACTCTACGTATAAAACACAAATTAAATAAAAATAAACATGTTGAAATACAATCTAGATAAATGCCCTGAATACAATGGAAGACCGTTAATTTTGGGGTCCTTGGGCTAACACTGTTTGGGGGGCCTACCCAATTAACCAAAATAACCCAAGTTTTGATTAGTTTTTGCGAGTCATTCGCCAGTTTGTCGAAAAATTGTTTTCAGACATCGAAGAACTTTTTTATTTTATTTGATGAGCTTGGATAGTGGAGATACAAATTTTTGTATACAGTTATAATAAAATGTATTGTATTCATAACAAACATCACAAACTAATAAAACATTCTAGGAGTTATATAATGTAAGTATTTTTAATGCATTAAAGACATTTAGAGATTAACAGTAACTCTTCTGCATTTTTGTGCTGCAAATAATCTTATTTGATCATCACATGGTAGTTCTTTGGTTAAAGCACCATTAATGAAAAGAATTGATAAATAATTTAATCTTTATTTCGTCATTGCTGTCCTATATTTGTTTCCTATACAGAACAACGCTGATAAAAAAAATTAAGATTGTATATCAATTCGGAAAAACGTCAAGAAGTTTCTTTTTATAAATTAGCTTCAATATATCACCGCATGAGTCGTATGAGTCTGGTTTAATCTGTAAAAAGGATTTGAATTTTTAACTGAATGCATCCATTGACTAAATGTTCGACTATATAATCCGAATAATAACCAACAATATTACGTGCACTTTCCAAAGCATTATTTTAGATATTATTTTATTGCAAATCTATTAAAACTTTGAATATTGAGCTAAATTTCCCAAATACATGGCCTCTTCTGTTTAAATCCATTATCAACTTATCTAATTCAACGTTTAGAGTATCCCGTTCAAACCTTTCTGGTACAGTTAGCGAGAATTTCTCTGTTGATTTATCCGAAAATTTTGAAATATGATTTCTCCGTTTTGATTTACTCTATTCTTTTTCTACACTGGTACTTATTTTTTGGCTATCTCCTCGTATTCCTTTAGTTTCTGATCTGATTGTTCTCGAATGTTGCTCGCGAACACTTCTAATGACGTATATAATTTCTCCCCTTCACATTTGTCTAAGCCCGGGGTCTGCCCTTTTTGTTAACTAAATTGAATCTCTCTAAATTTTCTTCCCAAAAAACAGTTAAAATCGCAATTTCAAGTTTCACCAAATTATTATATACATTCTGTGCCTCTCTTCGAAAACAATGTTTCTCGTCCATTATTGTCACTAAAGTTTTTAATATGATCATGATATCACTGTAGCTATTTTTTAAAGCTCTAACAGCATCATAGTGACAAGACCATCTAATCTGGCTTTAACTTTTTATCGCAAATTTTAGTTTTGTTTCACGATTTAGAAGCTCCCACCTATGAGTGGATGCAGAAAATAAAACATATATTTGTTACACTACTCCAAAAAAAGTTCACAATTTGAGATGCAGCTTTAACCGCTTCTCCAACAACTAAATTTAGCGCAGCAGACGGCACATAATCAGCGCATTTGTTTGTTGTTTTCTCGTTATCTTACAGGTAGAGAAAGTTTTGTGATCGTCAAAAAAAAAATCGAACTCGAGATTTTGACGAGCTTCGACATTTCATGATCCCCTGAATCCGAAAAAAGTGGTTTTTGAATTTCCTTCCATCTGTCTGTACCTCCGAATAGAGCCTAAACTATTTTACCTATCGAACTAAGCTTGGTATCTAGGGTTTTCATAGGGCTGCCTCGAGGGGTTTTTTGGAGTTGGATATCCAACCCTAAAATTAAGGGTAATATACTAAAAGGCAAAAAGAGAAAAATCTGATTTTCTCAAAATCGGATCTAACCATTTTGATTAAATTTAATTTCAAAACACTTATAAATATTCTAAATAATATTTCGGCAAAATGACTTTAAGGGCTCCGGTCTGATGCGTAAATTATAGATTTTTATAATATCTTCGAAACTATTTGAGATATGAAATTACTTATCAATACAAATATGTAGATCTATTTATAATACTAATAAACTTTTAACCCCAAAACTAAGAGTAGTTTAATAAAAAGTGAAAAGAGAAACAATCGATTTTCTCAAAATCGGCTCTAACGATTTTGATTAAAATTCGTATCTAGGCGCTGATTAGGATTATAAATAAACTTGCTATTTTCATTTTCCCATAAAAATGACTTTTGAGGTACTTTACAGAAGCGGAAATTTCCGTCTCTCCGCAATTATTTGAGGTACTAAATAACTTATCATTGCAAAATTTTAGTACCAATGAAAATAAAATCTTTTATATGAAATATATTTTTTGTAAAACCAATAATTTCTGATATATTGGCAAATATATTAATACAATTTTGTGAGCCTTAGTTGTAAAGAGATACTACCTAAGTTATAACGTAATAATTATCTAATGCCATAGAGTAAGAAATGAGTGAGTCTCTCAAAAATTGTATGTTCTCTTTCTTTCAACCTCTTAGGAGAAATGTTTGTACAACAATGATCTATCGCCATCATTTTAGATTCAATAGTCAATATATACCGATTTTATTGGTCAAAATTTATAAATGAGGAATAGAGTAGCAATGCAATAACCATAGATGTGCAATCCCTAATAAAATGTCGAAAATTTTAAATCGAAAGTCGAAATTTTAATACGAAGTGTTGACCCACGGGGACCTAATATCAACATTTTTACTTTCTCGCTACCTTACAGTTTTTTGATCGTCAAAAAAAATTGAGCTTGATATTTTGATGGATGTTGACGTTTCATGACTCCCCGAACCCTAAAAAGTGATTACGCAATGCCGTCTCTCTGTCTGTCAGTCTGTACCTCGGGCTAGAGCCTAAACTATTTTACAGATTGGGCTAAAACTTGGTATATAGGGTTCTCGTAGGGTTAATCCGAGGAATTTTTGGAATTGAATATCCAACCCTAAAATTATGGGTAGTTTCCTTAAGGGCAGTTATCTACATTAGTCTTTGAGATATGAAATAACTTATCATTGCATACATGTGGATCTATTTATAATAAACATCTTTTACTTGAAATATATTTTTATAAAACCAAAAGTTTTCAAGCTATACAAATATATTTTTCTTTTAACTTTGCCAACATTTTAAGTTAAAGTATTTCGACCGCCAAAAAATATAGCCCCAGATGTTGATGGATGTCGACGTTTCATGACCCTTCGAACCCTAAAAAGTGGTTTTTACATTGCCGTCTGTCTAAGTGTCTGTCTAACCCTAAAATTAAATCAGTTTACTAAAGGATGAAAAGGGGAAAATTTCATTTTCTCATAATAGGCTACAACGATTCTCTCTCTCATTTTAGACTCAATAGTCAATTAATAACCTATTTTATTGGTAAAAATTTATAAAAGATTAATTTAATAACAATGCGATGACCATAAAATGTGCATTCCCTAGTATATAGACGAAAATTTTAACCGGAAGTCCAAATTTTAATACAAAATGTTGGCCCTCGGGTACCCAATATCGATATATTTTATTGGTCCAAATATACAAATGAAGACGTTAATTCTTTAAAAATGAAATTATTACATCTAAAACCATGAATAAAAGATGTTTTACGTATGTCTAGCACAATTTGCTCTTGGGTCTGCTAGTGTACATTAGATTAAAAATGTTGAGTAAATATCTCCATTTCAAACAATAGAGTGAGAAAGTTCATGTGGAGTTCAGTACCTTTTTTTTTTTTGTGATGTGCTCGCACACATTGTATCGGCCAGACATATTTACAGGGTTGTCAAAAGACTGTTCTCTTCAATTATCCGGTGGCAGTCCATGTTTTTCTCTAGAAATTCTTGTAAGGAATTGAATAAAGATAATCCACTGTTACTAGTG
This sequence comes from Timema genevievae, assembly GCA_902155825.1. NCBI lineage: Eukaryota > Metazoa > Arthropoda > Insecta > Phasmatodea > Timematidae > Timema > Timema genevievae. Next base: position 30,860 of record CABFWO010004270.1, on the reverse strand, counting down.
ATTTTGATTAAATATACACATCTTTCATACAGTTTTCCTTCAAAACAATATCGTGTTATAATATCTAGTTCGTCATTGTGGGACAAATCTGGTGTCAAGTCTATCAAAAATGAGTAATAGTTTGCATAGCCACTATTTATTTTAGCTATAATTCTTTTTATTAATTGTTTTCGCATATTCTTTATTATTATTTCATAAGCTGTTTTTGATAAGTACGGAGTTAAAGACTTTGGTCACAGTTCTCATTGTTGGATATGTTCGCGCATGGATGGGTCAAACTCTGCTAGTAATTCCAGAGCCTCTATAAAATTACCATTCTGCAGAGAGCCAAATATTTCCTTGTGACCTATAATTGCTAACCCACTTAAGCTTAAATATTTCACCATATAATAACACGTTTTAGGACATTGTGATAATATTCCGTATCTTTTGTTAGCTGCTCTTGTAAGTGCTTGTCAATGACAGACTTAAGTGTTAACCATACTAAAAATGATTTCTTATGTTCATTAGAATTTTTGTGACTTCTTAAACAAGGTCCTATATGTTTCCAGTCAGAGGATCTGGTTGTATATTGAGATGGGATTTTAGGGAAAAGTTTGCAGACTAGACAAATTATTATTAGCATCGCGTCTTACTACCCGTTAGGGTTGTATGTACTTACGCTAATGTGCAATGGTAGGGTTATTGGGAGATGAAATGGGGGACCTACAGTTTAACGTGGAATCTGAACCACGGTGAAGGTCTGGCATTCCTCACATTCTCAAGTTGTGATTAATACACATCTTGTCAGAGGTGAAGGAAGGGTTTGGCAATCAGATACATCTGTGCCGGAACAGATTATTGAACCCCGGACCCTCAGCACAGAAGTCTGACACCTTACTCCTAGACCACCAGGTCACCTAGAAAAAACAACACTTCCCATACTGTTAGAATAGCACAACCAAGATCTTTCCAGTAATTGGCCTTTTTTTTTTTTTTTGTAATACTTATTTGAAAATGATTTGTTATATTCTTTGTAATTCCTTATTAAAACTGGATATATACAGGTAACGTCTTCTTATAACTACGACCACAATAGCTTACAAGAAGGACTACGGAATATAAGGAATTTATTATAACAAAATATTAGAAAATATACAAGTTTAAGAAATATTTGAATTATTTATTCAAGGTAAACAACAGAGGTATACAAAAAAATACATGGCCTCACAAGGCAAAATGAAGAGTGTTGAAAAACATATAAATATGGCAGAGACTGCACTTGCACAGTACATTTAAGAGTATATTTCACAATCTCAAAGTAAATTATTCATTTATATGAATTAGTCTGGAAGTGACACATTAATAGACAAAATCGTTAATATTGTAATAAAGAGCTTAAAGAGCCTCTTTCAAATGGTTAACAGCGCGCCTGAATCAACATTGTGAATTCAGACTAAACAAATTTAAATTTTAAGATTAAATTTAAATATCAATTCTGATATTTATAAAATAGTTTAAACCATTAAACCTTTTAAACCTTACTATAGTATCAAAGAGCTTAAAGAGCCTCTTTCAAACGGTTAACAACGCGCCTGAATCACCATTGTGACTAAACAAATTTAAATTTAAAAATTAAACATACATTTAAATATCAATTCTGAAACAAATAAAAAGCTCATACTTTTGTGGGATTATTATCATCACCACTTTTGAAGTAATCGACAAGATTCCAACTTGTTAATATTTAACATTATAATACAAAACAAAGCAATATTACATTAGAATACTTGTAATTTCTCACTAAGTGAATCGGTAAATGTTAATGTTATAGCTTATAAACCAACAAAAATTAATTACTTTAATATTTTCTTCAAAGAAAACACGTCGACAAAATATTACCTACAAAAGAAACATTATCAAATTTTAAAGCTCAAACAATTATTGGTAGCCACAAGAGAAATAAAAATTTATATTTAAACTAAATAGTCCATGCTAGAAAAAGAATCAAAAGTGGCTACCTATTAACATCTCTAAAAATTACTAAGAGACTAGCGCCTAAGCGGCAAAAGGAAACATTAAGTGTTCCATAAAACAAATTTACTTTCAAAAATAAATCTACTAATGAGAAATTACAGACACCTACACTGAATGATTTCAATCACATAATAAATCTAAGTGTACAAAACACTCGAACCCATTAAAGGTCGTTAAATTTTAAATAATCATAAAAATATATAAAGTTTATGTATTGCCATCCTGGAGTGATCACGTCCAAGTCCAGACCAGGACATCTCGTGGTTGTGTCAAATATAATAGACTACTATGCTAGCTGATTATGTTCAAGTCCAGAACAGGACTTCTCGTGGAAGTGTCGGATGTAATAGTCAATCATATTTGCTGAGTTCCCTCGTTATATAGGTCTAGTTGATGGATAAAGAAGTGGGAGATTTTCATATTAAAATTACAACGCCAAATGGCTAACACATGCTAACAACACTCTCTTGTTAGCAGCTGCCAAAACTTGTCTCGACACCAAGTCACGTACGCCGGACACCTGGTGAGTTGGCTGTTGAATCTAGATACGTCTATCAAGTCACGTACACTAGACACCTGGCTAGTTGCAGTTCAACTTGGCCCGTTCCCAAGTCACGTAGGCCGGACAACTGGAGAGTCAGCAGTTAAACTTGGCCTGTTCCCAAGTCACGTAGGCTGGACACCTGGTTAGTTGCAGCTAAGGATTGTGAGTGGCCCATTTATTACCCGGCCAGGCCAATCAGTGCATTTCTGGATCCCTCTATTGGAACATCTTGTTGCTGCATCATTCATAGCTTATTAGGACTTCTCTTCATTATAGAATTTGGTGCAAACAGGTTGCTCATGGAACTCGTGCTAAACCAGAAGATACAATGAGTGAGTAAATCACATAAATTAGACATAGAAAAATTTGTAATCTTTGATATTGCAGGATTTCTATCAGTATTGACATTATTTGGAGTGGGTAATATTAAAGTAAACTAGCCAGTCTTTCTAGTGTTATTATTGCAGGATGTCTATATGTATGGGTTTATTAGGGGCGGGTAGCTTACTTGAAGCATTAGCTTGTATTACTAAAGTTACAGATATATTTTTATCTTTATTTTGGAAATAAATCATTTCATGTGAGGGAGAGTGATTAATAAAATTATAATTTAGTTGTGTAGGCCACAACCCTACGTCAGAATATTTAGCAAGGAACTTTGTATTTTCTAAAGCTTCTTTTGTTTCGTAATCACTATCTTCTTGCAAAACAGTAACAGAGACTTCAGAGAGCTGGTTGTCATCTAGGTCTTGTATATTTTTGTTTGGTACTAAATGACCATCAACGTCAACATTGTTTTTAGAGGTTCTCGATTGTGATTCTAGTTCTAGTAATTCTTCGTTATTGTTATATATAATTTGTTGTTTTTTCTGTTTCTCTTCGGTTAAGTTATTCTCTCTTTCGCTTATTACTGCACATATATCGTTTAGAATCTCACTTTTACTTTCCAATACAAAAGAAAATTGAAATTTTTGCACATTTACTTCTTTTTTTCTATTTAACTGTAATTTTCGTTTTTCAGCTCCACTTTTAGATTTTCTACCAAACTTTTTTAGGTATTTATTTAATCTGAAAATAAATTTTAAAAATTAGTTTAGGGAAACATTGATTTTTTTTAGGAAAACAATCCGTCACCATATTAGTGCTGTGTATGCATAGCTAGCACTTGTACACTTGTGCACTTTATTTGCCAGAAAACTGCATTGGCGTCGCCTTAAAGAGCGGAAGTCATTTTTTATGGTGTCTGAATTATCTTAAAGTGCACAGATCTCACTGCCAAGGGAACATTATTTTCATAAGTTGCCACCAGGTAGCTCTAAGTGTACTGTGCTGTATAAAAAGTCTTATGCACCCTATGCAATTTAGGCATACTTTAGGCCGTCGGAAACGTGTTTTATTAAGTTTTGTAAGTGTTTAAATAAGTGGAAAATTTCCACTTAAAAACTATATTAATACCTTTATATATATTAACGTGTAGAATATAGTTTTATAACGATTCCATTAAGGATCAAATGCGTTTACTGTTAATGGTTTGTCGGTTTCACCAATATTTAACTTAAGCTGAACGTCTGATTGGCCCTATCTCACCCTTAAGGTGTGCAAGTAAAGTGCACAAGTAGAGACTATTCAGACACAGCCTAGGTTAATTTTCATTGTCAAGTAGAAGTAGGCAAGCTTATAGCTTACGCTGCTTACTAGTACCTACCGCTTACTTGAAAAAACAGCGTCCATTTATTTTTATTATGGATCATTTTGAGTAAATGCAAAAAAGATTTAATTTACGTGCTGACAAAAGATTTTCGGAGAATGATTTAACTTATATTGATTTAGTATTTAATAAACTTACCAGTGAATAAATGGAGCGCCTGAACAGTCCAAATTCATCGACTGAATGACAATTTAAAATTCGACTATACTGTACTATAGATAACCTCAAAAGTCAACCAGTGAGAGCTAACTAAGCTATTATGCTTTAGATACTTAGAGGAGCTAGACTTGCACACCCATTCCAAAGTTGCAGCATTATTTGCATGATTGACAAATGACAAAGTATATTTTGATTTTACCGACTACAGACAGAGATGATACAATCGCCTCGATACTATCGCCATGATAGAAGACAGAGCTGTAATTACTATTTACTCTCATTTAAAACATTTATATTTGATATTTTATTCAAATCCAATAGTGTTGCGAACCATTTAAACTTTTTCTAGGCACAAACTTTTTTGCATAGTTAATTTTTCCTAAATTTTTAACTACAATGTTTTTTATATCGCCCTTTTATTATGAAGAAAAAAAATTAAAATAACTCAATTATTCCCACACTAAAGGCTTGTTATATTAAAATCTTGTCTTCTGAATTATGAAAATATTGCTTAGACACTACAATATCACACCAGCGTTTGTCAATTAGTAATACTTCTGGCGAATTTTATTAGTAGAAGTTGTATACAATTATTTTAAAATACTGACTGGCCTAGTTTGATATAAGTATACAGCATTTATATATGAGCACAGTATAGCAGTGAATATATTACTGATAAATAAATTGCCGTAAAGTAAATTACATTTCAGAAACGTCAATATCAATTCCAAACCAACGTTTGAATTATTATTATTTTTTTTACAAAACTTTATTTTCTTTTTCATCATTTTTAGCATATTTATATTTATGTATTTATTTTGTTCCTTGTTGGAAGAGAATTTTCATTTCGCCTCTTTTTTACATGAAGTACTTTTTATTATTATTTTTTTCTTTCTACTTTCCTGCTCAAACTTTAAAATGAGCCCAAGCTCCATCTTATTGGAAACTTTTTTTTCTCTCTTCACTTTGTATTTTGCCTTTTCTTCTCTTTCTCTGCATATGTAAGAAGTTTTCAATTTTTTTCTTTCCTTCTATTTTATGTTTAGATTGTGCTGTATAAGCACGTGATTATTAAAAATAGGTCCTTTATGTTTCCCATTAAAATACGGTTTGGTAAAGAGTTTTCAATCAAGAGAAAAAAATTTCTTCTTAGAATCTTTTATAAATTCAAATAAAATGTTTCATAATTCATAACCTTTAAAAGCATTTTGTATAATATTTGCATTATACTTTATGCATTAAATGTTCTTAGTTCCTATAATTGACAAAAGATTGCCTTTGAACTTTGGTGCTGGATTTTTAACTAATCATTTCAGATTGAAATAGAAACATTGGATAAAGAATTTCCAAGACCCAAGCATCACTTACAAATCACCCACAAAACACCTTACCAAATCCAAATAGAACAAATAATTACACCTTCCCCTAAGATTCATCATACATAGCTCACTATTGAAATTTAACACACCTCAAGAGATTTTTTATTATAAGGAATTAAACGTGCACTTTCAAAACCGTCTAATTTTATCAATACACGACTTGTAAACTAGTTTAAATATAGAACAGACACAACACCCAGCTCTCCTGCCACTATATCACCACTGTAAAATGGGAAACTTCTGTTTAATTACTAATAATGTTTTCGGCAATTTGGGAATCGAACACGGGACCCCTAACTCAATAAAAATACACGTTACCAACAGAGCTAAGGTGTAGGACGAATCGCAAATAAACTACTTAATCTGTAATTTCTCTTATAGTATATATGTATCTGCCTCACACCACGAGGATATTGATCTGTGACTGAAACCCGTAACTCGCAAAGGAAAATCAGCCTAATCACTCCTAGCTTTTGTCAATTAGGTCTAGAGTAAGGCAACACGTGAAAGGCGATTATTAACTAGTATATTTTTATATGTATGTATAATATCAAGTTTAAGATGTTTAGTCTAAGGGTGATTTATTAAAAAGATACAATTCATTTATTGGCACCTTTTAGCTTTTTTTTGTTTTTTAAATATATTTTTTTGAAATATGCGCATTTTTGTATCATCTCGCATTATTAAGATTATAAACATTTTTGTACTAATAACGTTATTGTGTTAGGTATGGGAAAGTTTAATTTAGATGAAGTGGAAAACAATTTAGGGGAAACTACCCTCAGTACACTCGAGCGGGATTAGAACTCACATCTCCCCTTTATCGGCAGGCCAGTCTATTGTGAAAGAGATGCCTAAAGGCTCATACAGACTATACAGAAAATATAATTCTGGAAAAAGGGCAAAGTAACGATGGTAGGAAGCGTGGACTTCCTGGGCAGTGACCAAGAGGAAGGTGCAGCGCCCAAAAACTCTGGCTGAACCAGTCGCTAAGAGAGTAGAGCCAGTGACTGAGGGAGAAGTGAAAGCAGAGAACAAGGTAGATATCAAATTAGCACCGATACACCCTAACTTGAAAGAAGTACTCCAGCTGTCAAAGCTCTAGGAACAAAAACACTTGCAACTGGCCGTATGACATCTCGTGAGGATAGGGCACAAAAGAGGGGGTACAATAACGTTTACAACGCCCGAGGCACTAGATCAAATGCTCCTCAAATCAGTAAACATAACAACAGACCCGGTGAGCCTACGCATCAAATTGAGTGAAGTGTTCAAACATAGGAAGGAGGGACAGAAAGAAGAACAGGTCTACGATCAGTTATATAGAGCTAAAGGCCACACTACATTCGACCCTGAGGAGAAGTGGCCTAAAAGCCACGTACACACGTACCACCCGTGACAGTAAAACATGAATCTACTAGCAATGTCAGTGTGGGACAGCTGAATGGGATGAGAAGTGTGGCAGTACTTCACGAGATAAGAATGCTCACCGAGGAGATGAAATTAAACTTCACGTGCCTGCAGGAACCACATAGCAAGAATGGGAAGATTATACACATGTCATACATCATGAGGATTATAACAACTGGGATCAAACCGTACAAGGCTGTTATTTTGTTTAACGGATATATAACAACAACGAAAATCAAACAGCTCAGTATTAAGCACGTAACATTTGTGAAACTCAGAATCAAGATAGGCAGGTGTATATTGACAAATATCTACTTTCAACACAGTGATGAAATAGAAACATACCCGGAGTAACGGAAAGAGATCGATAGTGTAAATCCAGGAGTTCCATTGATACACGCTTCCAACTCTAGCGCTAAGTCATCCATGTGTTTTAGTTCAAAAACAGAAGAGAAAGGGGAAACACTAAAGAGGTATTAAATGCAAGGTGGATCGAAATTCTTGACGACGCTAGTAACTCAGATACAGATGAACGAAGAGCGTGAACATCAAGCAATATAGATATAATCCTATGCAACATCACAGCCATCAACATGATAAGAGGATGGCCCATCATAAAGTGTGTTAGCAGTAGTGACCACAACCTCATACGTTTCGATCTAACCACGTAGGGATGAGAATATGGAAAATGTATGAGGATCACAACGTCAATATAGCAGCGCCAAAGTGGACTTGGACAAACTAAGAGAGATTATGGTGCTGCCAAGGTAAACTAAGGCCTCCAGCCTTAATTAGGACACTACAGTGACCAGACAAAACGATGAATACTAACTGAGAAGAATCGGAGGATCTTCTCCTGGAAATATCGCTCCCTAATGATGCCTTAGAAGACAAATAAGACCAACATAAAGACATGAGAAGGCTGATGACTGACTTATATGATGACTAAACTAAAGTGGATCCAGTAACAAAGGAGAAGGTTAAGAGGTTCATAGCTTCAATGAAGAAAAACAAAGCATCTGGACCATACGATATCAAAGTCAAGGTGAGCAGCAAACTGTATATCAGATTGCTACGTGTGTCACCCAATTGCTGAATGAGTGCCTGGTAAAAGGCAGAGTACTGAATGTCTGGAAACACAGTGAGGTAGTCATTATAGGCAAAATAGAGGGAAATATCTTACTACCTAAGTCATGTAGACCTATATGCTTGCTAAACACCTGTGGGAAGATATAAGAATAAATCCTTTAGTAAGGCTACAGAAACACCGTGAGGTGGTAGGGTAGTACCAGAGGCAGTACGAACTCAGTTGAGAAAGGTTAACAGAAGAAGCAATAGCAATGGCTATGAGCCTAATTTACAACTGACTAAGTATCCCAGAGTAGACTAGACTGCCGATGACGGGGAGATCAAGGCGCGAATCTCGTTTAGGTGTAATTCCAAAATGGTTTTCCACTCTCCCTCCATGCAAATGTTGGTACACTTTTCTATGAATATAGCATTCCTAATCCCAAAACCACTAACGTAATTAATGCATAAGCGTATAACCCAAGCGGGTAGTAAGACGAGGTGCAAAAAATAAACACAACTACATGGTTGAGATATTTGTTGATATCTTGGGTGTTTTCGACAGCCCGTGGTGACCTGAATTGCTTGAAAGGCTAAAGAAAATTAGATGTCCGTGTGGACTGTATCAAGTTTCCGGGACTATTGCAATGACAGGTATGCCACACTGTGGTGTCTAAGAGTTTCCTTAAGCAAGAAACTGACCAAGGGCTGCCCTAAGGGGGCCGGTGTTCTGGGATGTTGGGTTACTATAAATGGAGTCACTCCCGGTAACAGTGAGATTGGTAGCATTCGCAGACGATCATCTAATAGGAGTTGAAGGTCAAACAAGTTTTAAGTTAGAAACTAAGGTCAGCCAGGCATTACCGGATCATATGCACCACCATCAAGAGGTTGACAGGCTAAAGGAAGAAAGACAAAGATAGTACAGACAAAGAAGAGACGTTAGGGAAGACAAGGAAAACCACACAGACGAGGACAGTGGCTAAGAGGACCAATAGCACGTAGACTCTAAGGACGGCCGTGGGAAGACCTGTAAGTCACAGATTATCTAGGACTCAGTTTAATACGCTGGGAGATGTTGAAATAACCTTGATTCTTACTTTCTCTAGATTGCCTGTAAAGGCTTGCCAAAGAAAGGGGTCAGCCTCTGGGATTCCAGAGACAGCAATTACTCTGATGATCAGATTCCGGCTCCGATATGATGGTAGTCAAATTATACCAACGTTGAGACAAGCATGTGAAAGATGACTGGCTCTTTTAAGGAGTCCCATGGCCTCTAAAAACTGGGCAACAAGTGTAATCTAAGGGCGCACTGGCGGACGACCAAAGCATGAATTGTTGTGAAGGATGGATGCTTAGCAGTTAACCAGTTCGGCCTATAGGAGCAGAATACAATAATTAAAAACATCCTGTAGGTCAACCAGGAACCGTCGGACATCGTCACGTATAAATGCAGAAAACTGCACTAGTTTTTTATTTTATTTTTTATTTAGCACGACGTCATACTACCCATTCGGGCTATACTCTTAGCTTTAGTTATTTTCAAGTTAGTTTGATTAGTATATTTTAATTAGTACTAAGCAGGCTTAATCCTATGTAGAACTAGAAATAAACGGAATAGAATAAAAATATATAAGGGAATATTAGTAAATAAATTAGTAAATAGAACTGTAAATGTAGTAATTATTAGACTTTGAGTTAAAGATTATGTACTATAAATAAATAATCACCTCATACTATTATAAGTTGATCATCTGTGATAGATACTATTCCCACTGTCCCAGGTAGAGACTTCATCTCCAGCAACCCAGGCTCAAAGCCACCATCCCAGATTACCAGTCCACTCAATGACCCGTGGGAGCATCCTTTTGTCAGTTTCTAGCTTAGGGATATTCCCGGTCATCTCAAAGTGGCATATCTGTTCTTGCAATAGTCTTCGAAGCTTCTGTATAATTTCTCTGGGCATCTAATGACCCGAAGTCTGCTGAACAGTGCCAGCCACCACAGGTGGTCAAAGGTCCCCACGATGTCTACGAATATCCCAACCGTATATTTGATTCGCGACTTGTCTATATTATCTATGGGCCTAAGTATAATATCTTCCATTGACATTCCCTTCTTAAGTCCTTACTGTCTCAGATGCATTACATTTTACAATGTTTTGAAGTATTACGTACAGTAGTTTTTCGTGTAACTTCCCGCACGTGTTTATTAGGCATAAGGTTCTGTATATGTAAATATACATATATATATATACAAACAAACACCATTAGACTGATATTAATATAGACATGTTTTAATTAATTATAAATTATATATGTTTATTCACATTTATTTTAAATTAGTATTCATGTTAAATAATATTTTCTCAAAACAATTAAATATAACGAGTTTTCAAGTGGAACAGCTCAAGCTTTTGAAAATTACTAAATTAAAATAAAAGCATTAATTAAATATCAATGTTTATAATTAATATAGGACTCACTTAGAATATAAATTATTAGGAAAGGCATTAGATGGATCAATTAAAAAATAAGCGAAACTAAAACTACAACATACCAAATAATAACTCTAAGACCCAAGAGTCAATATTCAATTTGTCGCTCATTCCTGGCAATCCCTGATTGCCATTTTTGGGATAAATTGAATTATTTTTGACCATAAACTTTATAATAAAATATGATAATATGAAATCCTATTCCCGTAAGACATATTGTAATTTTTGTTGACACCTCGTTTGTATGTTACTGATACATATCTACATGATAGTAATTGTATCTCTCTCCAGGTAATTTCTATCTTTTGTTTAGGAGAAGATCAACAATTTTTTCACCCGCAGAACTAGGCACGCAGCGAATGGCATCCGTCATGTTATACCTGGTTTACCTTTGACAGGGTGGTTGGTGACTCAAATCCTAGTCTAGGGGTTTGAGGTGTTTTTTCTTAACTTATTTACAACCCCGCTATCACTTAAATAATGTACACTTCCTCTAAGATTCCACCGCGTTCATCCCTACCTCATTTGTGTAAACATTGTGGATACCCCGAACCGATAGTAAGATGAAGTGCATATACTTACGTATATATATATACGTATATATATTTGTTGGATAAAAGACGCATTTATAGACTAATATTAATAATATATGCAGTATTATGTCGGCTATAGAGACGTACACAGGTTCAAGTGACAGTCCTGACCATATATTTTTAATCAGAGAAACAAAACGTGCGTCCCTGACAAAATCGTAAGATAGATTCTTTTTAAGATCACAAGATCTTATGACGTATACTTTGTATATTTAATCATATAAAATCATAATAGTATCTGACACCTTAGCTTAGTCGGTAGTGTGTCTGCCTAGTGAACTAAGGTTCCCGAATTTTATTTCCAGTATGGCTGAAACATTTATAATTGGTGAAATGTGTGTTTACCCTTTCACAGTGATGACTTAATGGCTGGGGACTGGATGTTGTGCCTGTCCTAGTCTTACCAAGCCAGTAGTGGAAAATGTGTAGCTTAAAAGATTTGGTAGGAATATAACAACCTGCTGAAAGGAATCTGCAGGACTCTTGCTGGAGACATTGCTGTAGGAGGACACAAAGGAAGACGAGGATGACCAAGACAAGATGACGAGACAACTAACTACAGATATTTACATAAATGACACTGTACACTGTGTTTCTGCATATAACGACGTAAGTTTGTTTGTTGGAATATTGCTGCTCTGCCTTTATTTAGGTTTTTGAATTTAATTCCCTGGCTCTCTTATTTTACTTATTTATATGTTCGGTTTGTAATCTATAGGAATTCTTCAGTTTTTAAATTCCATTTTCAGTTCCACGATTATGATACACCATTCACAGTACCGAAAAATGTCTGGTTAATTAAGTTCCGGTAAACTCCAGCTCACACCGGAAAATTGAAAGGAGTACAGGGATAAAAAAAACCACAAATAATACTTTGATAATATTAAAGACTCAAAACCAACTTTTATGTAAATTACTTGGTCACTAAAACATTTTAAACTAACCAACTCTTCATATATGGTGTAATATATTTTAACTTGGTATTTTAAATTGTATTTAGTTTAACTTTTTTAAACTGTTTGTATTGTTAAGATGTTTTTACTCTGAATTCCTCTGTGGATGCTTGTCAGTTCATAGTTGTTATGTCGTGGTTTTATTTTGTATGTATTTGACTATATCCCAACAACGCCACCAATGTAAACAGATATTACCAAACTATGCCAACCTCTTAGAAGAGCAAATTATAATGTATTTAGATACAATATTTTAAAGGTTACCTTACCAATTTAATTCATACTTGCATTTATTAAATTACAATAATATCTAAGTCTTAGCCTTAGTATATTTTACAGGTTACGTTAAACATATTCATATAATTTTAACTTACAGTTACATAGCCTAAATATATATTCATACAAACCGATTACTACTCTAATTAAAAGACAGACTTAATACTGTATAGTAACAAATGATATAACACAATCCATGCCCTTATAAATAAAACTAATATTTGATTGTTGGCTGTGTGTGTATAATACAGGGCCTATGTAATAGAACCCGCCTAGAGGCTACAAAATTGGATATAAATATAATCTATGCAATAATTTTAAGGAATTTGTCTTAAGGGAATGTGTGTTTCATACCAAAAATTGATTTGGCCCATGTTGACCCCTTTTATATTGAGACAGAGGCCAGATTTCAGCCATGGCCAATTGTACATGGTTTTTTCCAGGGTGCGAAGCTCAACAGACGTAAGGGTAAAAGTAGTTGAAGGATCAAATCAGAGTAAACTGATACCGGAAAACACTACAGTATTCACAAACAAAATAGTTTATAAAACAAATTGTGGTTTATTTATTTAAAATAAAGATTATTAACTCCAAACGCATTTAACCACTCTTACTTAATATAATTAAGTTACTAAAATATATATTAAAACAAGCTAGCACAACCTAACAAAACCGAACCTTTCTTGCATCTACAAATTGAAGGTTTGGTTTTGTTAGGTTGGTTAACATTGACATCAGCCTGTCATACACAGTATTAAAAATCAGTATTAATATAAACATTAAGAAAATTTTAAAAATATATATACTTAGCACCGCGTCTTACTATCCCTTCGGGTTATACACTAATTTAAAATAATTTTTTCAGCATTTTTCTATTTAAAAACTTAATAACAAATATAATTATGTTTATATAATTTTGTACTGTTTGTAAATGGTTGGGTATCTTTTAAACCATGTCTTCCTACAAAGTTAGTTGTTTTATTAAATTGGTCTGTATGTGAGATAATAAATTGAATCATTCTATATTAATAACTATAAAGAAAATCTCTTTTCAATTTCTAGGACACATAATTGTATAAATTAAAGAAAGTACTCCCTCTTGTAGCTTTTTCAATCCATAAAATTTAATTACTCCTCATCATTGGTACTGAACTTGCTTTAATTACAATTAATTGGTAGCTGTTTTAATTATTATGAGTCAAGAAAAATACGCTATCTGGGAAGATATTCAACCATTTCATTTTATTTTAAGAAGGAGAAATTTAACAGGGCTTTCCAAAAGTAATAAATAAAGCATTTAAAATGTCTTATAGTCTGAATTTAAAAATCAATGCCCTAATATGAACGCGATTGCATCAAACGGGTCTTGAGACTGTTGAAAAAGTTTATAAATTAACATCAATACATAAAAATGTTATAGTTCTCAGGTGTTTTTGACCTTACTTATTTTTAGGATTCTATATAAAGTTTTCTAAAGTTTAATTTGATGGATCCATTCAATTACGGTATTATACAAAACAATATAAATAATCAATATTATTGAACATAATTAATTATTCTATGGCATTATGAACTCGGAAGTTCATTGCCACACTTATAAAAGTACGCCACCTATCCCTGTACTGGGATAGTTCTAGATAGTCCACCTTGTTACACCTGATATCTTTCAGATACATTCTAATTCTATCCTCCCATTTGAGTTTAGGTCTTTTTACATACATATATACATTTTTTAGCACCACATCTTACCGTCGGTACGGGATATACGCTTACGTACTGCTTATGTAAATATGTTATGGATGAAGGTTGAATTTAATGGATGTGTACAAGTATTTGCGTGGAGGGATTTTGGAAATCCATCTAGGAAAAGCCATTCTCAGTACACCTGACAAAGATCGAACCCCGATCGACTTGTCGTCATCAGTCTAGTATATTGCGAGAGTGACGTCTTAGACCATGCGGCCACCAAAGTGGTTAGATATTATTAAAGTTACTATAAATACATATTATTATATATTTAAAATATATACAAATTCTGGCATTATCTTCGTCAACACACGATGACCGCTCGGTAGGTATATTTCGCTTGCGGGCTAACACTGGGGAGTTTCTTTTTACACATTAAGACTACCCAATTATAAATATTTTTAATATATATATATAAATATATATATATATATATTTATCATATTAGGAGAGGCCTGACAGAAAGTAGTTTATTTTTTAATAAGCTAAGCAAATACCCAACTTTACAAATGAATAAAATGTATTTCAAATTTAGTGAATATGATTTAAAAGATTTGTAAATTAATTTTTAGAATATATCCATTTTTAGATAATCTTTTTAATACAAAAATTAAGGATTATTTAATAACAGTTTTTTAATAACCCCCTATAAGCTAAACATGTTTACAAAATGCTCACAATTTTTTAATTTGAATTGCTACCACTAGTCTACAAATTCTGTTCGTCTTTAGTTAACGTGACCAGATTTGTTCTGCCCTAAAGCGGGACATGTTTATACCAGGGGTTTGGGGGATATGGTCTGTATGGAGGACCCCTCTGGCAGGGCTGAGGGACCCCCCGCACCCACATACTTTTTTAAAATTTTAAGCCTAAAAAGTTGTATTTTGAGGCCATCCTTGACCCCTGCAAATAAGATATAAGTTAAAAGTTTCTCATTTAGCTGAGTTCAGACGATGCTGTTTTGTGGTAACTTGTTTAAAACAAGTAGAAAGCAAAGCCAAAGTAAGCTTAAACTTTTTTTTTAATTTTTTTTTTGCGAGTGGGGGCTGTGATTAAAAATGTATGGACAGTTAAATTGGATGTTTATTTTTACAATTATTTTGCCGTTGTTGTTTAAGCAAACCTCTAAAAAAACATTCAAGTAAATAGGAAAGAAAGTACATAATATTTATTTACTCAGTATATTTTAGCATTTAAATTCTAAGTGTACACTTCTATGTTTTATACAGATTAAGCCATACTCCTAATTTGTAATTGAACTTATTTGTTTTAACAGTGCTGGTGAGGACCGCAACATTGAATAAAAGTCCTGGCAACTTAAGTCAAAATTAATTTTTGTCACTAATATTGACCTTAAAACGTTCACCCTAAGCTGGGTCTTCTCCGATGTCCAAATTTTTGTCATTGCAGAAAAAACTCTCTCAAAGGCTGCATTACTCCCTGGCAGTGCTAATACATACTCTTCGATTTTACTGATGTGCTGATGATTTATGGAGTTTTCTCTCAAATGTTTAAGCAGTTCAAGCCACCGTTTATCAGATTCTAATTTGTTATCATTCCACACTGGAATATGGCTCTCAATGTATTTATCTACACAAGTCATTTCATCATAAAGCTCTATATCAGAAGACGCGTTGAAGTGTTTTTTATCAATAAGGTAGTCTACGGCTAGTTGAACGTCAGACCATTCTGGAGTTTTTTTCAGAGTTGCCCATTCAAATATTTCCAAGTACTCGAAATGCGTTGTCCACTGATATAAATATTGTAATGATGCTTCATAAAAGGTTACAATAGTCTTGGTAAAATGCTTTTTTTCCAGGTCTTGAAAAGTTGTTTGTCATTAAGTTGCGCAGTACATGAGGAATAAATCTGGTATTAATCTAATGTTGAAGGTTCTCTTTCATTGTTTTTATCTCTGCAGTAACCTCGATGGCAGAAACATCCTGACCTGCCACTTTTAAAACTGAATTTTGGAAGGTGACTGCCTGGCTGTGTATTAAATATAGCTACATTACTGGATGTTCATCTTCAAAGAATGTCTTCAAAACCACGGGGCATTTATGTTGACTCAGAAAGTATTCCTTAAGTGGCAAATACAATTTTAAAACTCTTTCCACGGCAGCTTTAGCGCTAGCCATCATGTTTTGCTGTACCTCAACATTTTCTGGTACTCAATATCGATGGTGTCAACATTTTTTAAAATTTTTCCACCCTTACTATGTAGATATAGAAATGTGAATATATTTTCACAACCACGACTTCTACATCTATTGATGATCAGAATTACTTAATAGAGCATTGTGTATAATGTGCGAAGCACATCCAATACCCACAATATATCTTTGCAAAAAAGTTTCCAATTTGCGATAAACATTCTTTGTTCCTTTTCTTGCTGCACCACCAAACATACATTTTGTGTTATCCCCATTGAAAGAAATTATTTTGTCTGTTAGGTTATGCTTTTGCAACAAATCCTTTAAATAACTGACAATAATTTCTGAAGTTTCCCCAGGCTGAGACTGTAAGTCTAATATTTTTAATTTCACACCATCAAACTTATCAAAATATCTCACCAACACGGGTAATATTTGTTGTGACCCGTGGTTAGATGCGTCTGTCACTAAGGAAACATAAAAGGGGGTTGGAAAATGCAATCTAAGTTGTGAATCAGCCAATGGTGCAAATACTTGAATTACAATGGCTTACGATTTTGTTCTGGCACAATGAAACTTTGGTTCAAAGCACGTACTTACTACTTTCGAAGCACAATCATTGGAACGAAGGCTGTGATTTTCTCGTAGAGTGTGATAGGCCCAGACACCTTCGGCAGCAGAAAATTCGAGAATCTTGGACGGCACATTACTTGAAAAACAAAGAAATAGATTTACTAGAACAAGCAGCCTGGTCTGAAGCAACATGCTTCTGAGATTTTAAATGTTTTCCCACATCACAGTAATCTCCGTGCGCAGCACTAAACTAATACGTCATTTTTCACAGACGACATCGCTACTGTTCGCTCCACTTTTAAGTTTTATGAAAGGATATTTAGTCTGTAAGTCAGCGTTAAAGGAGCACTTTCTTTTTGGCATTTTTAAATATATTCGTTTGCAAACTTAAACGCATACAACATAACTTACTAAAGTCAAAAACAACTCTTTCGAAATAAATAAACACAGTTGAGATAACTGGTCGATCGAATGATCTATCAATAATCCTGTGTACTGCTAACGAACGTTGACGACTAACGAGTCCAACCGAATATTTCCGAAGGAGGCTTGTGTCAGAACGAATACTGTATTTCTGGAGCTGTGGGCACATTGGTGTGTTACGGTGGAGGGGCATTCACGTCGTCTAGACTGGACTGACAGGCACTGGGCTGGCGCACTGAGTGTCTAGACGAGTCATAACAACGTTTTTATTAATTTACTTAGTTCAAAAAATGGACTACTCTCCAAAGCGGGACAACTGTGCCTCCCATGGAAAATCTTGGGTACAACGGGACACATTTCCCCAGAGCGGGCCGAACCTTTAGACACCCCTGACTTTTTTTTTTTTGCGTTCCTCCCTTTCTACTCTCGCGGGCAAATCATATTTACACGTAGCTCCTTACTCTCTAAAAGGATTTTAAAGTTTCGCGAGATGTTTCTTATTGATTTGGTGTAACCTCATTAAGTTTCCCGTCATTTCTCCCCCTACAACACCTTACAACCCCTCTCTGATCCCCAACCTTACACTCACCCCTCCCATATTTTGTGTTTCTACCATCTTTCTCTTTGACACGTGCCACCCCTAACCCCGTCCCTTTTTTCACCTAATATTTTCAACTCTTTTCATCTAAAGCAGTTTATTTAAGAATCTTATGTACTAAACGTGATTTAAGCAAGTTTTTAGAAAGTTTTTTCATAGTAAAGAAAATACTTTGCAAATGTAATTGGGTCACAATGTTTTGATAGTTTAAAAGATGAAATAAATTATTTAAAAATTTTACTCGGTTTTAATGGGAATTAATTTGTCACTAATACGGGGGCTTGACATTTTACCAAATTTATCCACATACATTTTTGTTAGGAAAGTGAATTTATTAATAAGGTTTGGAATATTGTTTGATTGTTTAGGGGTAGAGTATGTTTAGTGTAGGGTCTACTTTATATATCAATAGAATATATCAGCACACAGCTTACTGACCAACTAGACTCTAGAACCGATACAACATCCACATCGCTCCAACCACTGAGAATAAGTGGTCCATTTTTAAAACTAAAATCAAACCAACCTCCATCATGTTCAAGATCGTTATGGTGAACTAAATATGAGATATTTTGGTTTGAATCTATAAAGAGTTTAAATTAAGTGTCAACGTGTCTGATAGAGCAAGATACGGTTAAAACGATTCAGAGTTTATGATCGTTCGAACTAAGGAGACAAAAACCAGGATATAGTTGTATATCTAGACAATAAGTTTGACTAATTTTAAACATTTAAATTAAATGTATTTAGAATGTAAATATTATTTTACCTTATCAAGGATTTTTTCCCCCAAAAGTAGATTTAATATCACTATAAGTATAAATATAGACATAATCTAAGGTGAAGGGCCGTGAGGGCTAGTTTAGAGGATGTGAACACTCCTTAAAGGTGAGAAAGAAGAGACAAAAGGTAATGTGATAAATCACCCGTGGAAAATTACCCTAGATGAAGCCAGTCAATATTTAAACCCTGACCTCTCCTCCACTGATAATCCAGTCTGTTTAGAGCCTGATGCCTTGAAACATGTGATCACATGTGTGGTGTAAACAAACGAAGTTTGTTATGTCTTCTAAATGTGACACTTTCCTTTCTTTGTAGGAACCTTATTCCTATGATTTTAAAAATATTCCATTTTTATTTACCGTTCTTCGCGTTGGTAAGCCACATAAATGACTATATCAAATTATGATGTCCTCGTTCTTGTATACGGCCTAGTACTACGAGTATTTGCAACGTGGCTACACGCGCTGTAAATACACGTGTATAAACCTGTGTATTTCAATCATACGTTTTATAGGAAAAATATATCTACGTTATATACAAAGATATATAAATTTTAGAATATTGACATTTAAATTCCCCATGAATTTGGAGAGTTGGTTAAAAGAATGAACTTTTAAAATAACAATATTAAACCAACTACTTCAATTTTTTTGGCACTTACAGTAACTGAGAAAGAAGATACAATGAAAAATCGAGACAACATGTACGAAGGGGTTGAATCTCCTGTTCCCAAATTTGCATAGAAAAGGGACCAGTAGAAGAAAAATCAGGAAGCACCCAGTTATAAAGAATCTTCTTCTCAAACTAAGAAATGAAACTATGCTAGCACCTTTTAGACATTTGGATTCACAAGCGTTGGAAATGAACATTGTCCTGAAAACAAAATGCCAATTTTTCAAGAGAATATTACCAAATAGTTCGCTAGCACCTGCTAAATTACGTCATCATTTTGAGCAAAAGCACATGGAATATAAAGATAAAGACATTGCCCTATTTTAAGCGAAAGTTTGAGGAATATGATAAGGCTAGACGATTCTTGACGAAAAATATTAAAACTGAAAAATAAAACGCCACAAAGGCTTCTTACAGAATGAGTTATCGCATAGAACTCACACAATTGGGGTATCGCTAATAAAAACAATGTGGAAAAAAATATGGTGTCGTATTTAAGTGAGGAGTCATGTAAAAAGTTGAAGTTGTGCCACTTTCCAACAACACAGTTTCAAGTTGTGTTCTTGATATTGCTGATGGCATTCAGACATAACTCATTTTTTGGCTACATCAATGTGATGGCTACTCAATGAAACTGACGAGTCCACTGATGTTTCAGGTCTTGTAATTTTTTTTGTTTTTTATGAGATATGATTTTGACAAAGGGATTGAGAGAAGACTTACTTCCATGCGAAAGTTCCCAAGCTCATATCACTGGTGAGAACATCTTTAACTGTATCCATAATGAACACACACAGTGTAAGTTGGGACAAATATGTTTATGTGTGTAGTTATGGCACCAAAGCATCTGTCGGAAAAGTGGCATGTTCTGTAACACTAATATAAAATGTAGCAAAAATCTGCACTAATAGTCACTGTGTTGTTCACAGGCGAGCACTGGTAGCTAAAAATATGTCAGTCACACTTAAAACTATGCTAGACGAAGAGGTCCAGATTATTAATTTTATTAAGTTGACCATTAAAGTCACGATTATTTAAAATTGTACGTAAAAATATGGGTAATCACTACTTGTCCCTGCTTTTTCATTTAGAAGCTCGGTGGCTTTCACGAGATAAATTCCTCATTAGAATATTTGAATTTAAGCAAGAGTTGTTGGCATATTTTCTGAATCATAAATTTCGACTATCTGATCGATTAACAAACATTTCGTTGCTATCCAAAATAATTGCATATTTTTCTGACATATCCATAAAATTAAATAAAATATGTTTATCATTCCAAGGAAAAAATGTAAGCATTTTTAATACGAGAGATAAAAGATTTTCACTATCTCGTAAGCTGCAATTTGGAGCTCAGTTGGGGAGCAAAATAATTTGAACTCTTTATTTTCCAACACCTAAGGATATTCTTAAAGAATCCTAGCTTGCAATTGAAGAAGAAATTTGCAATAACATCGCAGGTCATTTTCGCAGTTTACACACGTTTAATTAACCAGTATATTCAATCCTTGAATGGAAAAATTAAATACTGGGTTCAAAGTCCATTAGTAAAAGATAAACCAGCTAGGTTTCCTGAGTTAGAATAGTTTCGGAGCTATTATAAAAAATGTTAATTTACGCATCAGACCGGAGCCCTTAAAGCCATTTTGCCAAAATATTGAGAGTAGCCATTTTGTTTGGAATATTTATTAATGTTTATATATGAAATTTAATCAAAATCGTTAGAGCCTATTTTGAGAAAATCGACTTTTTCTCTTTTTGCCCTTCAGTAAACTACCCTTAATTTTAGGGGTAGATATCCAATTCCAAAAACCCCTCGGGGAAACCCTATAAAAACCCTAGATATAAAGTTTTAGCTCAATCGGTAAAATAGTTTAGGCTCTAGTTGGAGGTACATACAGACAGACAGACGGAAATTCAAAAACCACTTTTTCGGATTCAGGGAGTCATGAAACGTCAAGATTCATCAAAATCTCGACTTCGATTTTTTTGACGATCACTGTACTTTCTCTACCTGTACGATAGAGAGAAAGTAAAAAGGGGAATATTTCAATTAACTTGCGAATGTAATAGTGTATATATTGGAAAATCTGGACGCCAAATTTCAACCAGGTTTTCTGAACATATAAGTGACTTTAAGTATGATAGAAATAAATCTAAATCCTCCGAACACCTTAAACAATCTGGTCACCAACCGATGCCTATGAAAGATTGTATGAAACTGATTTATAACACCTCAAAATGCACAACTATGAACACAGCTGAACATATATTCATTCAAACTGTCCTACTAAATAACAAAAAAGTATTAAACGGAAAAACAAATTTCGAAAATCAGATACTAATCAACACCTTCAGTAAACTTCCCTAGCATACCAAAATAAAACCGAATCCTGTTCTGCTTCCGCCCATCCTTCCATAGTAGTAAATGACCTGTTCGGGCCAGTGTCGTGAAGATTAGCACCCTCTTTCATTTTTTTTTTGTCAATCTCTTTTTCCATACCTTTCATAAAATTTAACAAACTTAAACCAAAATTTATCTATCTACCACCTCGTCCCATAGTATTAAATATTACCATTTCCATTATAAATTTTTTAGTCATTCCTTCCAGAATGTTTTTTCATCACTTTATATATACACGAGAATTTTCTAATTCAACTCAGTTTCTTTCCTTTGACATCTTGGAACTCAACCACACAATTATATAATCTGGTAAATATGCTATTTCACTTCATTATCTCTCGTTTTTCAACTTATAAACTTTCATCTGAATCTAAAGGTTATATTCACATTGGTTAGCATTATGTAATTGTGCCATAATTCAATTGGTGTGTTTTTCTTTCTTTAGAACTGATGATGACGCCAATGAGTGTCGAAACATGTAGTAGAAACTGTTGTAATGGGTCAGTAACTGGAGAAACATCCAAAGGAACAGAGAATTAACACAAATAAGGAAAGGAATTCAATTTTATTTATTTTTATACTATTCTTATTTTTGTTTATTCTTTAATCCCAAAATTCACAAACAACTGTTTATTGCATGACAAATTATTTATATAAACACATCTTCGTCTTCTAATATTGTTCTTTAATTTAATATGACTCAAAAGTTTCATTTTTAATATGCTCAAACTTTTTAGATGTTATGTAAAATTTTAATGAAGTATCACATTTGTTATCACAATATATAAAAATATTTTTTAATTTATTGTTAAAAATTTCTTCCAAATACTGTACCTATGTAAATTGTCATTATATCACATCAAACATATAGAATTTTCATATTAGATTTAAATTATTAAAATTGAATTCTATTATTTATTATATTAATCGTTACTTATTAACTTTCACAATGTTGTTCACAAATTTTTTATATAGGTATCCCTTCCCGTGGCTGCGGTGGTCCTTTATATTGGTTTGTTAACTGGATGATGCGGTCTGCTTCTCTTATTCCACTCATCAGGGCACCATGGGTCGTTCCATAGAACTCTGGGTGCGTTGCCTCCCCGGCGAAGAGGATCACTGGTGCCAGAGACCCACCACTTACAGGCACTGGAATGCCAAGGTCAACCATGTGACTCGGTGTGGATTCCAGACCCAGGTAGCTTAGCGAGCCTCTGAATTTTGGGTCCATGGCCCAGCTGGATCTCATCAGATTGTTGGGGAAAGGGATGAGAGTGTTTCCAGTGAACCTCCTTAGCACTCTTGTTATCGTCTCTGCCACCTCTTCATCGGAACATTTCTCCATGGAGACTGCCTCGGGGCCTCCTAACGATGCGCACAGGACCTTCTTACTCCCAGGTGAAGGTTCTATAGTACAAATACCTTTCACCCACTCTGAACGGTTTTCTAACTGTTCAGGGGACCAACCCAGTCGGATGAAACCATCCTTAGGATGCCAGAAAGGCCGGTTGTACTCCATGAAGATCTTGTTAACAGTACCAAAACCGAGCTTCTTGATGGCGTTTATCTTCTCCTCTGGTAGAGGTGGTGAGAACATTTCCGCCGCCTGATCCTTGAGTACGCCCAAAGACGACGTAAAGATGACATAGTCGCAAGCGATCTCCTCGCCATTGGCACAACTTACGCAAGCGCGCTGTCCAGTGGCACCAGTGGCATTCCAATGGATAGTCTGCACTGGCATACAGTACCGCAAGGAGCAGTCGGGGATATTCCTGATCAAGGAGGCTAAGACGCCAACGTAGCCGAGCGGCACTCTTATCTTCCCCCCAGGAATGCTTACAAAACTCCCAAACTGGCCAGCGGAGACCAAAGAAAGGTCATCTCCGATCCGGCAACGGAGATCGTTTGCTAGAGCCGTAATCACCTTAGAAGCGTCCGCCCTCTCGTTCTCCTGGAAACGCAGGAGTTCTTGATCTGCCTGCATCGACATGAAATCCTGCATGGACCAGTGCTGGTTCGAATTTTTTTGGATGGTGTGGAGGTTGAAGGCGGCCTTCTCCGCCAAGTGGAACGCCTTGCTAGCGCGGATACTGAGGGTGACGTCCACTGCACGGCCCTCACTGGAATAGAAGAACCCATGGCTTCCTTCAATCCGGTTTAGGGGGAGTCTGAGCAGTCCCTCTTGTGTCGCGAGTCCGAACACCGGATTCGCCGCGCAGCCACCGTAAATCCACGATGCTCCAAGCTCGGCACCAGAGTCGGCTAACCAACAAGAATGGATGCGTCCCCCAGGCCTAAGAAACAATAAACGAATATTGACCTCTACTAACATAGCAAGGTAACTCAAACAAGGCTTGCCAAGGAGGTTGTAGGTTTTACTTTTGTTGATTTAACAGTGAACCATATTTTATTATATATTCAATGGAACGGGTTTTAAGGGTGACCAAATGACCATGGACAGACAAGATGTGGCAATGTGCTTCAATTTTAACCCACCAATGAGAGGTTTTGGTTCTTTCTAGAGATGTAAGACGTAATATTATTCCAACGTTTTGATAAATATCCTTTACATTTTTCTAAAATTAACCACCTATTTAAATGTTACAAATGAAATCGAGATATTCCAGTTTTTAAAGTTTTAGCTTAAGTTTAGTTTAGACGTTAGCACTAGAAACCTTATCAAATGAGTTACAATCACTAAAGATGTAACGGCCATTTCAGTTCTCTATCCATGCTCGCTTATTGAATATAGCGCTTTATGGTTGAATGCTAAAGTGCCGCTAACGTTGGGGTTTCTCGGTCTGCTTTAGATTAGCTTTCTTAATACAGGGTGGGACAGAAAGTGTTGGCACATTAAATAACAATTTATCTTTACTATTTTAGTTTCTAAATTCTTCTAATTAAACTTAAAATAACAAAAAAAATGACAATTGTTTACATTACCTTGAATTACTAAATTTTTAAAAACAACATCCTTAAGATAGTACCACTATATGCAATATCTTGTTGAATGTGCTTCTTGAAACTTGATATACCTTTGTTCATATTATCTTATTGAAATTCTTCAACTTACACCACATAAGAAAAAGTACGGGTCTGTTAAGTCTGGTGAACGTGGAGGCCAGGCAATGTTCCCAAATCGTGAAATGAGGTGCCCAGGAAGTATTTTGTGAAGCACATCCATTAATGTTAAACCTCTTTGAATACTGAACTTTATTTAACGTAAGGGCATAATTCCAGCAAGATGGGGCAACAGCCCACACAACCTAACCATAAATGGAGGTGGTTGGCAAAATGTTTCCTGGATAACTCGTTTCACGATTTGGCAACATTCCCTGGCTACCACGTTCACCAGACTTACCAGCTTCAGACTTCATCTTGTACGGCATGTTAAAGAGTCATGCCTACACGACTCGCCTAAGAACAATTCAGAAACTTAAAGAAAGATATATGGTGTAAGTTGAAACAATTCAACAAGAAACATTGTGCAAAGTTATGTAATGATTCGAGAAGATCATACATGAATGTATTACATAAGATGGTAGCCATCTTGAGAACATTCTTTTAAAATAATAATTCAAGGAAATGTAGAAAATTATTGTCAATATTTTTTTGTTATTTTAAGCTTAATTAGAAGCATTTAGTAGTTAAAATAATAAAGATATAGTCTTATTAAATATGTCAACACTTTATGCCCCACCCCGTACTTCAAGCTTATAATTAAAACATATATAAATATATATATTTCCTTTGTGATCCTATTGCTTAAAATTTTACCTTAAATTTTTCTTCCCTAATTTTAATCTTCAGTAGGGAAAACATCTAGATTTTGAATCAATCAAGAGTAAGCGGGTTTTAGTGGACCTGGCACACTGTAAATTAGTTCCTAGCTCTCTTCTGATTTGGTTAATAAAATGATTTATAATGACCTCTCTGATGATTCCAGGATGGTGAAGTTCTGGAAATTGCTGTTGGCTAGCCGGCTAGCCGCAGCCAGACCTGCGATACCTCCTCCAACAATTACTACTCGAGGCTCTGCCACGCAGGGTTCAAGACTGCCAGGCTGAACCACTAGGTCTTTCTTCTTATTTGAGTGGCTTTAACAACAAGATGCGCATACAATCAATTATTATAAGCTGAGCTCTCATCACGGACAAAGTTCAGAAATCCAGTCCTCTGTCTCAAAACAACAATGCACAGTTTATTTCCTAATCATCCACTGATGAAATCATGTTCGTGCTTTGATTCGTGTTTGGATTTATTATGTCTGTATACTATTGTAAGCTAACGTAAAGCAAGCTTTCAATATGAACTGATTAGAAACCTGGTTATCTCAGCCTGTAGATCAATGGAACGTTTATAGATCATGAAAATATACAATTATATTAATTTTGAATCTATCTTTCAAAATTATTTTTAAAGAAAATCTAGGCCTATCATATTGTAGATAAATTTAAAATAATTTATTTTATTGTATAAAGGAAAAATGGAGGGGATGATTCCAAAAACAAATAAGTCAAACTGTATTCAGTTACAGTGCGAGAAAAGTTTTTTCACCTCATACATACAAGGTTAATTTATTGGCTTAATCTATGGGATAAGAATGATAAGAGTGCTTAGAATAAATTCATTGCATTGAAATGCATTGGATTAAGGAGGGGATAGGAAAATCTCAGGGAGAGATCATATGCAAAAGACACCTTCGAATTACCAAGTGAAGATTCAAAACTCCCCCTTTCCCTCGAGGAAAATTCAGTCTACAAGCCTGATATATTAGACAAGGTGACAACGAGTGCGAATAAATAATAGTTAGTGATATATATTAAACAAAATTAATTTAAATACATTTTAAAATAATTATTAATTGCTGTGAAATAGGCAGAGAAAGATGTGAGGTTAATGTTAATTATATATGCAATAGGTTTGTTCCTACCTCTTTATGCGACTTGCTCTCTCCTACCCTCTCTCGAGGTATATGCTGTTTAAATTTATTTAAAACACTCCCACCTTATCTTACCGTAATACTCGTATAAGTCATTTCAGCCAATGCTGGCATCCAAAACATACGAATGAAATGAATATTTTATCTTAATGTTGAGGATTAATTATTCCCTGTACAAAATTTTATAATTCAAACCAAACATCAAGATTCACATTGACAGTGAGTGTTTTAGAGTAGTCAGATTAAATTACTCACTTTCAGTCAACAAAATATCAATGATAAAGGTACACAAGACAGCAAGCAAATGTTATATTATGGAAACCACCTTCTGGAACGTTTAAGCACATTACAGACGTTCAGCTGTCTCGAAATATTTAAATAAGGGTTTGCTATTTCAAAATAGGTTCCAAAATAAAACGAAGCTGAAAAATACAAACCGTGATCTTTATCATAATCAACTACACATTTAAATCTGACTAGATTAAGTAATATGCGCTAAAGTGTACAATAAAAGTTATAATCATTTTCAACGATGCTTTGCGCCAATTACCAAAGTTCTATGATGCAGATGAAGTAAATAAAAACTAGGACGAGCTTTTTATCATACAACCATAGTTAATTCGGAAACAATACACCTGTTCATCTTTTGTGCTCGGGCAGGATTGAGGTTTTGAGCTTTTATGATGGTGATTTGTGGATTTAGAGCACGAAAACTGCACTTCCACTTCCTACCAGCTGTGGCCTGAACACTTGAAAATTGGTGCTTGGTTTTATAAGTGTTGAAAAATTTGTAGACACAAAGACGAATCACATTTGGTGCTATCGGGTAGCCCACTGCTGCCAATCCTCCTATCCGTTTGCACAACTCTTGTTCTTGCTCCTCAGTTAGAGCCGCCTTACGACATAATTTACACTTCTCCTGTTTCTTTTCTTCCAGGTGCCTTCTCAATATTCTTCGAGGAATTTTGTATTCTGTAGCTGCTTTCCTAACAGAGATTTCACCTCGAAGAATGGCAGCTATGACATTTCAGAGGCTCTCCCCTTCCCAGGTTCCTCTACTGCCTCTTTTTTATGGTTACTGGCACCATCTGAAACAAAACATAACAGTCATTAGAAATCTAAACTAATGTTATTCCTTTTCGTGTCACACACATCAAAGGACCCCCACTGTGCTGCTGTCAAGGGGGATTCTCTACGGCGGTTGCCACACACAGAACTTTAATCTGCTGCAAATTTACAAATACAACATTCATCGTTTTCATAATACCGTGTAAATTTTCGATAACAACATGCATGGCTCCCAATATGGCCCACCTGGGCCATATTGTACACTTCCACCTTTACTTCATTCTGCCATTACTCCTTCCAGAACTGACAGGATGACTACATTACAATAACAGGAAGTTAAAATAGAGTAACAGAGCTATACAATACAGTATTGACATTCATTATAACTTTGAACACCTATATAATATGATG
Organism: Timema genevievae; assembly: GCA_902155825.1. NCBI lineage: Eukaryota > Metazoa > Arthropoda > Insecta > Phasmatodea > Timematidae > Timema > Timema genevievae. Next base: position 2,484 of record CABFWO010004270.1, on the reverse strand, counting down.
GTTCTCTTACCTCTGTAATTTAACACCAGCAGAATTTCACATGAGAAGAAACAAATCACTGTCAATTGTATCTGCAACCGAACGGGTAGTAAGACGCGGTGCTAAATATTAATTAATTAATTAATTGTATCTGCATCCAAACACTCGGGCGACAAACACTTCTAAAGATGGCGTTTGTGCATGTACGAGACTAGTCTGTGATGATTTCATGCGGATGCAACTGTTACTAACAAAATGGCAGCTAGTGGTCTATATTCAGCACAGGTACCTTATATGTTATCATGGCCACTACAGAAAATTAGAGGTTATTTGAGAATTATCTTCGTAGTTTTGAAGCTTCAAAGCGGCATTCTCACAAGAAATATAGCAGTGTGAGAATGTTTACCTCCGAAAGACGGGGCCTTTAGCTCAATGTAACAGTTTTCTTCCGTTTGATATTGTATATTCATAAATGTGATGTTTGATGTTTTAAATTATTTAATTTACCTAATGATACAGCATTTTAATGAACTAGTGGCAAATGTTTAATCTTAAAATATAATATTGGCAAGGCATATATATATATATATATATATATAAATATATATATACATGTATATATATACTTTATCGATATTATGATACATATAAATAGTATATACATATACAGTACATTACAAATTAAACATCACGAATTTAATTACAAAACATAATAATTAAAGAAAAGAATTTGTCAACAAATGTACCCTGTAAGTGCTTACCTTGCATGGTTCCACTATAATATAGCCTATAAGATAGTCATAGTAAAATTTGGCAAGGTAAGAATGTTACCTTTCAGGGTAGTAAATGAAGGGTACATGTATAGTATAGTAGGCTACACTCCATTCATCCCGAGAGGTAGCATTCTTACCTTTACTTATTACATTATGACCCTATCTTATAAGCTGCGCCATGGTGTAACCTTGCAAATTAGGCTTGCTAAGCTATAGGGTAAACTAAGGGTAGGCCTACATATAAGTATATAGAATCATATGAACTCAAACTTAAATACTTTGTCGATTGAAAGAGAACAAGATGCCATTGTTAATTAGTGTGTTTAACAAACTGTTAATTATTAAATGATAAGGGCCAGTAATGAAGAAGTTAGCTTAGAGGAAGTAAACCTGTATTAGAGTGTGATTGTCAGATGAATAAATCACTTGTAGGAATCCACTACCTCAAGGGTCCCTTGTCAGGTATTCGAACCCAGACCCTCCCCACCATCAGCTGATAACTTGTCCATTGTGATTCTAACTATGTAAGATAATACTATCACACTTTAAGAAAGTTAGAACCAAAAGTTTCACAGAACAATATTTAAATACAACTACAAACTGAATTATTAATGGATTTACATTATTACTCTTCTTCTAGTATTATTCATAGTAAATATCTTAAGTTGAGCTATTTTTAATTTTCTTTTGGAGAGTGGAGAGAAAGTTGTTAGCTTATTTGAATATTTATGAAGATGAAAGTTTGAACGTCTGTTCTTTAACTCATCCTTACAGTTTCCTATTAAACCTCTAATCTTCTCGCAACAATAACAATAGCTTATCGTCGTAGTGCTATACTGGCATGCATTGCTCTGGTACTGGAGTTTGAGAATCGGGTTCGAATCCTAAGCACGGTGGAGGGTAGTTTCCCACGTTAGTGACTTTCTACAAGCGGAGAGCTTTGAAACATTTCCTTTGTCATCTTAGAATTGTACTCTTGATAAAATTATATACAATTCCTTCAATATCTATTTGTACTCCTTTAGACTTGGTGTGGTGGAAGGGGACGCGAGAAAAGACCAGTGTTTTACAGTTTTATGGAAAAACTTTTTTTTTTCAAATAAATAAAACCTTGCTCAAGTACAAACTTAGTTTAATTTTCTTCACATGCTGATATAAACAGTTCCTGAATATCTCTCATGAGCATAATAACATTATCTAACAAATTTATTAAATGAAGATAAAATTTGTCATTAAATTCCAGAACACCCTCGACAGATATTCAAGAAATTTTGAGGTCATCACATGAAGAAAGTTAAATTCTATTTTGGTACTGGAGCAATATTTTATTTATTTTGGCAAAAAGAAAGTTTTGCCATAAAAAACTGTAAAACCACGTTTTTTTTATTCCTCCCTTCAATAACACCTTAAATACTCGTATGGCTGGCCGAATAGTCGAAGGCAAGGGTCAGCAACTTGTCAATCGTGATCAGCTGGTCATTCTTACGGACATTTTCAGTCGATCACATCAACACCACTAGAAGTCAATATTTGAGTCCTCTAAATTCACCAAATAATGTATAAATAACTTTAAAAAAATTGAGTGTAACCAAAATAACCTTGCTCGGCCATAATCGCCAATTCTATAAGAAAATCAAATAGTTGAACACAAAAATGTAAATTTTATTTATTCTATACATTTTCTTCTAGAAAGTTTGAGACACGAGCATTTGAGTAAATATTTAGATTAAAG